>VUYV01000167.1:999581-1033179 GCA_008711295.1 Anarhynchus alexandrinus | reverse complement strand
CTCCTCTTCCCTTTCCCCTGTGCCTCCCTCCCGCCTTCCCGGGTTTGTTTACAGCCGCTACTAGGAGAGACTGTTACACGGAGCTTATTTTGGGAGCTGGTGATGACTAACGAAGTTAAAAGGAGCTTAGTACAGAAAACAACCTTATTTTTAGACGGCTGTTGTTTCAGTGGATTATTGTAGCAAATGCACCCTGGCCGTTTTTAAAAGCCACTTCCCAGATGCCAAGTCTTTTCTTCTGCGCTGCCGCCGAGGCGTGCACGCCTGGACGGCCCCTGCATTGTTTGCTTCGCTTTCCTACATCTACTGGCTAAACCCTATCCGTAATTGCTAGGGCTACAATTGGTCTTAATCAATTTGGACTTTCTGACACACAAACCTACAACTCTTTCCACTGAAGAAAAAAGGAGAAAAAATAAAAGTCTTGGAGTATTTGGAGCAATTTACGGTGACCTCCAGCACTGGGCCAGCAGGGACCTGAAACGGGATCTCCCTTGCCTTTTGAGTCCTCTTCTGTAGGACTTCTTCACCTCCCAGGTGTAAGATGAAAGAGGCAGGTCTCTGCGTTTAAGCTTCATCTCAAGCAGTCCCTGGGCCGCAGGGTAACAGCGCTGCCCACTACAGCCAACGTGCAGGGAGAGGCTGGCAGCAGGCGACGGGGAGATGGGGCTGCTCCCGCTGCCTTGCTCCTCATCACCCCTCTTCTCCCCATGTGGGAATCGCTGCATAGCAGCTCGGGCACAAACACCAGACACGGGGCTCCCCGTGTCCAAGGCTGGTCCCTCGCCCTAATCCCTTGAGGGTAAATCACAGCAGAGCTGTTGGGACCTCAGCAGGCTCTGCTCCGCTGGATACACAGGGCTGAGCAGACGTGTGCCCCAGCAAGAGACCCTCCCTTGTCACTGGTGCTGTGCCAGGCCCTCTCACCCCCCTTCACTGCCGTGCAGCCAGCCTTCTCCAGCTTTCCATGTGAGCGCTTTCACTGGCCCCGCTTTTATCACAATCCATCTCCGCCACAGAGTTGTACGGGCTCCCTGGGCAGTCCCTCTCCATTCACACGTCCCACAGCAAGGAGGAGGGGGCGAGCTGGTGCTCCCCTTCCTTCGTGCTGCAGCAGAGGCAGCTGTGCTTGAAAACAAAGCGCTTGCTGCTTTTGGCCAGTAATTTGGTTAATTGCCAGTGAGAGTTCGGCTGCCCTGCTCTACCTTTCCGCCTTGGCTGAGACTGAGTGCGTGGCAGCTTGCATGGCCCGGGTCAGGCTAAGAAACTTGTCCATGGGGCTGCATGTCGAGGCGATGCTTGTGGGAGGCGATGTAGCACAGCTCTCCCTCATGGGAAGCAGCCGGACTGGGGTGAGTGTTTGGGAAGAAGAGGATGTAGTGCAGCAGGGAACAGAGCAAGCCACAGAGCTTCTGTCTTAGGGCATAGTCTTTTTGGGTTCCCACTGATTTTCCACTGCCCTGATAGCAATCAATTTGTACTGGAGAAACCAAAAGAAGAAAAAAATCTGTTTATCATAGAAGAAAGACAGGAGCAGGAAAGGAGCTTTCGCTCCCTCTTCCCACCCAGCTGTGGGGTGGGTGAGGGGTGCTGCCACAGCATCTCAGTACTTCTCACTGCCTGGCATCACCGGTGATTGCTGGGCTGCACCCCTCCAACGCTGGAGGTGCCTGCAGCCCCTGGAGCCCGTGTTGGCTCTCCCTGCGCAGCGTGGCTGTCCGACACTCTTCCTCCGAACCACACACACTGCTCCTTTGCTGCAGGAAGGAGCCAAATGCCGCTGGCTTGAATGGTCACTTTTTGATCACTTTTTACCCCTTCTGCTCATCTTTGCAAGCAAAGCTGTAAATTTGCCCTCTGTCCTCAGCTCTGGCATGTAAATGTAGCGCTATCCTTTAAAGAAACACCCCAAAACCTGCGGAGTGTTTATACAGGCTGTTTTAATCACTGAAGAGTCTGATGCATGCTCACCAGATTAGTTTCACATTATATTAAGTCATGTGAGTGTGTGTATTCCCTCCTGCATTTTGCTTTTCTCTCCTTTTCTTTGGGCCTCAGCAGACTGGGAGAGACGGTTTGCGTGGAGCTTTGCACACAGTAGCTACAGTATTTCTCAGGGAACCTCTAATTCAACAAAAAATGCGTTAGTTATCACCTCACCAGAGGATATAGGTTAGTAGCACGGCACAACAGACAGGCAGGGCTGCTGTTCCTGGCTTGCACCCTGACCTGCTTGCAAGACTTGGGACAAAATGTTTCTTTGCACGGTGTTCTGTAAAATGAGAATCTTTCAGCTTTGAGTGCACTTCAACTGTGTTTTGAAAGGAGGGCGAGGGGGGACCTCTCTCCAATGTTTACCAATATCAAATATTTTCTTACAATAAATGCACTGAATCCCATAATCCAAGATACGGATCAGAAAAAGCCACCCATGATCTGCACAGAAATTTTGTTCTGTTTTGGGCTTCTTGCCTTTATAGCCTTATATCCTTTTATATCTAACATATATAATAATAGCCATCTCCTTAGGGTCTGCGCGCCCATCTTTTGGGTTTTGGCAGCTTCAAAAGCATCAACATCTGTTCAGAATTTCATTCATTGTAACACAAGATTTATAAGTCTCAAGCCTCCTAACCAAGTCCCTAATTAAAGTCTTTCTAATCCCCTGCTTTGAAAATTGTAACAAGATTTGCTGGAAAGTGAGAGAGCCCATGGCCAGTGTTTGTGGCCGGTACTGCACCATTCTGAAAGCACATCCATGAACCTTTCAAACAAGGCACGGAGCACACCTGAGCAGTGGGCAGCTGCTGCCCGAAGCCCTCCAAAGTTAAAAGTTGATGCAAAGGCAGGGGCTGGGCTCAGCCTCCCATCCGCCAGACGCAGCTTCTTTCACAGGCTGCCAGAAATCATTTCACCACTTTTAAGGTGCATTGCACTTAGCAGGACAAATGCCAGAGGAGGAATTTTGTGTGCTTGAATAATGTTGTAATTTACCTTATAACTGGTCTCATTACGACATTGAGTGCTCTGTTGATTTACCTGGCTTTTGATTTAGTGGACTCTTTTTAAACGACTATTTAGGAATGCAGCCAGAGACTGCAGGCAAAGGACCTTAAACCTTTTTGGAGCTACAGTCACTCGTTCAGACACTGACTTTTAAAAATCAAGACAGACATCAGACAGCCACACCAGACCCATATACAGAAGGCTGTGACTGAATTAAACCAAGACATTAATTCAGAGAAATAATTTCATAATGATACATGCAGCGTCGGTGCTGCTTTGTTTCCTTTTGGGTTTGCCCCTTCTACAAACCCAAATTGCGGGCACATATGCGCCTTGTGCTCTGGGCGGACCCCTTGCTGCTGGCTGGGGTCAACGTGCAGCGTCTCCTCTCCACAGCTGGTCTGGACTGGAGTGGATGCAGCAGTGGGCTGAATCCCAGCTCTGTTGTGTGACCCTGGGGACCCACCATGGTGATTCAGGTACTCCCTTCCCATGGCAAAACAACCACCAGAAGAAAAAGTACTGATACTCTGCATTTCTTCCTGGACACTACCAATGAAATGTGCAATACAGTGGGTGGTTAAAAAATAAGAGCATGTATAATGCTCTGTTTGTAAAATAGTACTAAAGAACTGGCAAATTTTTATGCTTGTGCAGTATAGACAAACTTGCAAAGGAGCAGTGACAAAGTTTTCTACCAGACAATGTATTTTAGCTCTGGAAATACTTCACATGTTTCAGACTTCCCCAGTTACTGCTGCAGAGGGTGGTAACAAGTTTTTTGCCTCACTCAAAATTACTTAACGAAGGAAAGACTGGTTGGGTACACAGGGACTCGAGCTGGCAGTAGAGCAGACCCTTCTCTGGGGGAAGGGAAACATCAGATTTACGATGTCTGTGGGAGACTGGGACCCATGGTAGCTATTGGTTCCTACACACTGCGGGGATGGCGGCTTTCACCTCATCCATCCTCCAAGGCCCAGGATCGCACCTTCATGTTCAGGCAGTGCAAAGCAGATTTTTCCAGATGTCTAAGTTTCATCTGTAGGAGCGGGGTTGCTGCAGGGGGCTTTGTGGAAGCAGTGCCTCAGGAGGATGGATGCGAGGCCCGGCCTGGCTGCATGTGCAGCAGTGCTGCTTCACCCGGCAGCCCCGGGGCCAGTGGCTGAGCCTGTGGTGGTCAGGAATTAGGAAAGGCTGTGTTTAGCTCTTCCATTGCAAAAGGGGCTCATTTCCCCCTTGTAAGCCTGTAAGCTCTGCATCCCCTGGAAAGCCTGCTTTCAGTGACAGGCCTTCTTGTCCTCTCCCCTCTGCTGGTAGTTGGTCCGCGAGTGCATCTTCCCCTGCAGCCAGAGGAGACCTAGACTGATCTGATTTACTAAAGGAGGTGTGTGTTGTTGAGCTGTGGTTACAACCAAGTGCCATGGGGGCCCAAACATGTCCTTAGCTGTCTGCCAAGATGTGTGCTACAGTAGCATCTCCTCTTGTATCCAAGGCTTCATGTCCTGATGCACAGAACAGGTCTGGCAGCGGTGAAGTACCCTTTGTAGCCTCCCTCTCTGTAATAAGGGACCAGCCTGTTTTGGACTCCGAGTTCAATGCCAAGAGCACCCTGGTTGCCACATGAAACGAGTGACCTGATGTGAAGCCCTGGACTCCCCGGCTGCAGCATGAGTCCTCTTTTCCAAAGTCTCAGCTGTGCTATTATTTACTTGTCGGGCTGCTGCTATCCCTGCTGCTCCTCAGCACCAGCCCACGTCTTCTCCTTCATTAGCTTCCTCCTGCTCTAGTTCATTAAACTTGCGTTTAAATGTGCTATTGGTTCTCCCTAAACAAATAACCTTCCATTGTGTAATACTGAGTTCCTTTGTATTAGCCTGTTCCCCCAGCGTCCCCAAATCCTCCTGTAGTCTGGTGCATTCCTGAAATTTATCAGCAGCCTCCCCTCCTATTATGATGTCATCCGCATCTGGACACCCAGCATATCACGCCAACCTCGGGCTCATTTGTACAAAACTCTTAAACAGAACAAGTCCCGGCATCAAGCCCCGGGAGATCTGGCCTGTTACCTCTCTTCATGTGCATGGTCCTATTTATTGCACTTTTCTGTAACCCAAGTTTATCCTTCTAATATCAATACTCCAGTACTTGTATATGTTTTACTGACCTCATTTTCTGATGCAGTCAGTAACTTTGTTAAACTCCAGCAAACACAAAATCATTGCTTTAAACTTTTCTGGGCTCACCTTCACAAACTTTATGAGTAGGATTTGGACTACTCTAGTAGCAGTTTTGACTATGGCCCCTTGTGCCAGAGGCTTGCAAACACCAGTCCCTGTCCCCCTCCACCCCCACCCCCCTTTTCCCAGTACTTTCAGGATGATAGAACAATCCAGAGGATGAGAGGTTTTGAGGGAGAAAGGAAATATTTTCCAGGTGGTGAAATGAGGTACCAAGGTGGCTATGCACTACTGAGGAGCATGTAAAGTAGGTAATGATGAACTACAGCCCAATGGTGTAAAGTGATATACTCTCCTCCCCTCTTATTTTCACCAAACATTGAGCTGCTCAGTCTTTTCCAGAGACAGTGGCCTTGGACAGGGGTGAAACTTTGAGTTTTCAGCCTAAAAGATAAAATGATGGGAAACTGTGTGCTGTTGGAAATTAAGGGTTATAATGGAGATGCTGAACACAGATGTCTCCAACTGCCTGCAGTGTACTACTTCAATAGTGATGGCAAGTTTCAGATACGGTATTCAGCGGTACCTAGGTCACGGCTGAATTGCACCAGCTGCAGAGTCGGGGGCACCTCAGTGATGGGCTGGCTTTAATCCTAATTCCCAGTCCAACTTTGTGCAACCCTGCCTGCTCCGGCTGTCCAGGGATACCACGGACCTCAGCTAAATCCTGTTTCTCACAGAAGTGCCCCATGGATGAGGAGTTTCTGAGAAGCCCTTTGATCAGGTTGGCAGAGCCAGAAGCTTCTCTTTCGCAGGGGGATCATGAAAGGCTGGCAAGAGATTGGGCTTTTAACATATACCTTTCATTCTTCACAGCTTGAATTGTATCTCTCTCATTCTTTTCACACCATATTTCATGCACAATGGGTGTTTTCTTTATAGGGATGATTTGGCTGAGGGCACCAGCATCCTGAAACGGATTGTCAGACTGCTATAGTTTGGTCAAGAATGTAAGCGTTCGGTTCTTCATGTAACAAAATGACGTACGAGCCCAGTGCCTTTGTTCCATTAGCTAATGGCAGCATTCCTGTTTTGTGACATCCCTGCGTGCTGAAATAGCTATCTTGAAGGACAAATGCTGAAAATTAAAATCTTCTTGAGTCAAGCTTCCTCATTAGCAGCCTGCCTGGCTAGACTCTACCTTATTATTTTTTTTGCTGGTGTGTAGCTGTAAAGAGAAAACCAAGGAGAAAAATAGGCAATTAAAATGCATTAAATTGATTTCCAAATGAGTATGCAGAACCAGAAAGTCTCAGGAAGAACTCCATCTCTTCTCTTGCATCTGTTGCTGTATGTGAGAGTGCAAATTCAGTAGCAACTACAAGACACATTTGCAAATATTAGTAGGGTCAAACTTCTATCTAGGATCCCTCAGTCAAGTCTCTGAAAACCAAATGTATTGTCATTGCAGTTGCTTGGAACGCATTGTAGAGCAGGACTTTTCAAAGACCCTGTAATTCAGGATAGACTCCTCAGCCCTAGCAGTCCAAACATGAGACTCTCAGCTCTGCAAAGACATGGAATTGTTAAGAAAAATGTCAGAAAGCACCTCACAATTTTGCTCTAAACCATATTCTAGCACAACAGTGACACTACAAGCATTACGAAACCACGCAACCTTCTGACACCAGGCACTGGGTCTGCTCTGTGGCGCAGGTCTCATCAACACCTCAAGTTAATGCAGATACATCAAATGCAAGCCTAGAACAGTAAAAGAAAACCATGAAGATGATACAAAATAATCTCTTCCTCTTCTTTGCTTCCACCACTTTCCTCTCCCTACTCCCTTCCTCCCAAGAGTCCAATTAAATTTATTTTCAGGTTGCTTTTTAAGCACACTAAGTAAATTACGAAATTAAAGAAGCCTCTCAACTGTGGTGTGTGAGGAGGCTCCCCACAGGCATGTGTGTGGTGCAAGGGAAAACAAACTGTGTAGACAGATACATGCAGACAGTAATGCCTTTGTTAAGCTAAGAGGTAGAGCGATGGCAGAAAAACTTCCCTGACCTACCGATGCAGGCTGGATCTATTCACCAAGCTTATTTTTGGGAAGGCAGGTATGAAAAGGTAGACTAAAGACCAGAGCTAAAAATTGGTTCATGGGACACTTTGGGACTCATGCTGAAGAATCCATCGCTAGAGGTGAGTCTTTGAGATTAAAGCCACTTACACTTAGTGCTGAAGGGCTGCTGCCTGCTTGCTGCCCAGCACTGATGCATTGAGCAGTCCATAAGAGCTATGCCACAATGAAATACTTTTCTTGGTGTTTCTCAAGTTACATGAGTCAAAGCTGTCAAGTCTGGAAGTCTGGGATTTGGCTCTAAGTTTTTCTGGCTGCACTCCAATAAGTGGATGCAGACCGATTTTACAGAAGGGGCCAGCAACTTCCAACAGGACAAAGAAAGGCCATTCTCACCTGCACATAGCCTCTGCTCTCACCCCTGGAAAGCTCCTCCACTTGTTGCTGGGCTGCAGAGGTCCAGTGTCGCATGGGGCTCTGGAGCACCCCGTCTGGAGGCTCCTGCCTCCGGTCACTGCTCTCTGAATGCCAACAGGTAAAGAGTTACCCAACAGATTAGACAGAATGAGGCCCCAGAAATTGTGCACATATGGGCACATACACACACGCACACATAATTATCTGCTCCATTTGGAGTTCATGGCTGGCTAGACTTGGTGATCCCAGGGTAAAAATTTGTCTTGAGGAGGGATCTGAAGGTGGTTGAGGGTGACTGCTGCCTAGGTACAAAGCCCAGTAAAAGACACCTCTTATATCCTGGGACTGGCTTGGATGAACAGCTAAGTTAGGGTTTAAGGCTAGTATCAGTGGTAGGTAAGTGGCAGATCCGAGGGTAAAGGCAGGGTAGTAAGAGATCAGCTTGGGATAAGTATGGAGGGACCAAAGCATGAGCTCACAGTTCAGTGATGAGGGTCTTTCAGGAGGATTGGTGTGAAGATCTGGAGTGGGGCAGGAGTAGGCAGGGGAAGGGCTGCCAGGATGTTGCTTCACATACCCAACCACAATGCTGGGTCTGCCACTGCAGTCCCATGGACTCTGATGATTCAGAAGTGACGAGGAGGGGAACATCTTGCTGAGATGAAACATTCTGGCCTGCTATGGGCACAGGAATGTGTTGCTTCTGATGGTCGGCACTACTGGCCAGCAAATCTGGCAAAAAGTGGTTAACAAGGGCCTTGATATGAAGTCTGTCCTAACCCAGCTGTCTCCACATACTGAAATGTCATCCATAGGTTATCACAGTAAATGCTACCAGGGATAGTTTTCTCTTAGGGGCTTTCTCCTCCCTTCACCCAATTAAAAATTCAACAGAAACCACAAACTTGCTTCAGAGGGTGAAGGCTCTGAATGCCCAAGACTTTCATCTGAAGCCAGCCTAGATGGATCGCTGTCAGAAACCCCTCCACCTTCCAACACCTGCACTGACAAATTAGCCTGTCAGGTGGAGCCTGCATGCCCAGCAGCAGATGTTGGGATGATGGTGTTTGACAATGACCGCACTGGAAATAAATCTTTTCCATGATAGTCATTTCTGTCTCGTCCAGAAGATTTAAGACTAAGCCATTAAGGAAACTTTTCTTTCTCATACTACTGGAACACAATTTTAGAAAATAGGCACTGCGTACCTTGAAAGAGGGGATTTTTTGGTTCGGTATTGTGACAGTGGATGCGCGATTTTACTTATTTGTTAGCTTCCACCGCCCCCTTCTGGCTTATCTAAAAATACTAGCTTTCACAATAAAATTCCTGCGGTTCCTTAGAAATAAAATAGTAAGGCAAAACACCCATATTTATTGATGTTGACTCTGACCGACTTAAACGCATCAGTCATTCAAACAGAACCCGGGACCATTTTTGGAAAGCGCGGATGCTGAATTAGAAGGGAAAGGATGCAGGTGCTGCTTTTCTGGCTGGGTTAAAAGGGTGGGTGGCACGTGAAACCGTGCTGGCATGGAGAGTTGTAAAGTCGTTCTCTCTCTCCGCCTTTCATTCCCTAGCACTAGTTTACAGCTATTTAAATCATAATGCTGTGCTAAGAAACTTCACTTCTATCGATTACGTTCCACGCTAATCACCTCTGACAGTGCGGCCGCGCTTTCCATCGACAGGATTAACAACAAGCGTTCAAGCAGTTCAAACGCTGGAAGACAGGCAAAGAAAAGAACTGATAGCCAGGCTCTGGCAGCGGAACTCACAGGGCAACGTAAGGGGGCAGAGCAGGAGATGGGACCCATTCAAACCAGTACCAGGGCAGAGTACCAAGCCAGAGCTTTGGGGAGAACAGAAGCACTCTGTAGATGTATTTCCTATAATCAGAAGCGCACATATTTGCATAAGACTGTAGTAATCAGGAGGATGAGAAGAAAATTGAGTGGCAGGTATGGAATTACACTGAAGTTAACCATCTAACTTCTAGAGTGACCACTCCTGAATAATAGCAAAAAAATCATGCTGTATTTTCATGAAAAAAATTAGAACACAAGTGAAGCAACCCCTAAGGTGAAGTGCCACTCAAACAAAAGTGGGATGATCAAGTCTCAGGTCAAAAGTTAAGTCCTTCCTTCACGCTTTGTCTAAATGACACCATCAAGCCCCCACATACCCAAGATTTTAAGTTAGCAGGTTTATCACCTTGATGAAAGTTCTGCCTCCTTGTAAGAAAAAGGTACCATTTCTTTCCTCCCAAGTCACTTAGGCAACATCTTAGTACCTTCCTCCTTACACACTGGCTCTAGCCCCATCTCACTATTCTTGTCATTTTTCCTCACTTCCATCCATTCTCAGTGATGGCAAAACCTTCTCCCTTGTCAATCTCTTAATTAATAGGGTAAAGGGGCTCTTGCCCTCTCTCTGAATAACTTGTATCATCTTTTTCAGCATCCTGCTCAGGGCCCATAATGTGATACCAATAACGATTACCTATTTATTGCTCCTATGAATTTACTTTTATTCCCTTCTGACTGATCATTTTGGTTGCCCAGCTTGAGAACTATCAAGAGACTGAAGGTTTGCACAGTGAGTACATAGAGTCTTTTGGAAACCAGGCTCCTACTCAAAGCAAACGTCTTACAAATAGTAGCATTTAAAATCACCCGTCGCTTCTGGCAGAAACCCCCTCCAACTGGGAATAGAAATTGTTGTACAGGCAAAACCATGGAAATTATTAGTCCTCCCCCTTCACCTGCTTCACATCTCAAAGTTCTTAGTTCCAGCCTTGAGTTTTGATATTCTCATTGAAATCTGCGTAATATGAAGCTGATTAACTCTTCTGTATTCCAGACTTGCAAGTGTCTCACATTTTTTTTTCTTTCTCTTGAGATAAAGCTCCCACATTTTTTATGCCTTGGAAGAGTATCAAACCAGAAAAGAAGAGATGCAAAGTAGAAGAGCTGGGAGATGTCTGGGACTCAAACAGGACTGGCGGGTAACCAGAAAGACTATACAGAGGCTTTTGTTTTTCACGTTTTCCTTGAGTTGCTGGAGGGCTCTTTATCTGGTGTCTTCCCTCCGAAATTTCTCCCTTAGCTGAACTGGCAGCGCATGTGCTGAACTCGGCTCGCCCAGAAGCAGCTCAGCCACAAGCAACTGCTCAGTCACCCTCTTCACATGATCACCAGATGAGTCTGTCTCTCATGGAATTTGTGTCCCATCTTTAAAAATAAATACAACACGAATAAATGAAGTCTTGACTGTAGTCACCAAGCCTGACCCACACGCAGATGTGAATATGCTTGAGTCAACAGCTACAAGATCAGCAGGCTGCAATTTCGAAGAGGCCCTAGACACCCAGGTTATGCAGAGGAGAACACAAACAGGAATGTTAGGAAGGCGCTGAGGAATGGCTAGGGCCTAGAAGATGGCTTGCAGGAAGACCAGCTCACGAGGGAGACCTTCTGATGTCCCCAGTGTGGCTCCAAGTGACTTGCTATGAGCGTAGGGTCTGGCTTCAACCTGCATCAAAGCAGCACATTGTGCTTAGGGGATGTACCTCCACACTGAGCATTGGGTAGCACAGGACCAGATAGACAAGCCCCACAGACTTGGTTTAGGGCTCCTTCAAGATATCTGCAAGCAGCCATCTGATTTTCTCCCCTGATGGACTGGGAGTCATTCGCTCCTAACCATTGCAGGCAGCAACAGGGCCAGGTACACGGTAAAACACAAAGAGCAGAAATTCAACACTTTCAAACAGCAAACCCTTTCCTGCCACGCTGGTGAACCAGAGGTGGGAGCTGCGGAGAGCTGCGCTGATCCTCCCAGCATGGCACAGCCTGGATTTTCCACCACAGCGGGCAATGCAGTATGGGATCTGGGCAGGGGGGGAGCGGCAAGGGTAGAGGGGATGTTTTTGTTGGATCTCGGGCAAAATTAAGTTTCCCCACGGGCTTTTGTTTTCTCCCCAGCCTTCTGCCTCTGAAGGCATTTCCTGGTGCTGACCAGAACATGCAAAGTTCTGCAGTTTCAGACATCTCTGCTCCCATGCCCCAAGGTAGCTGCCTCTAGGGCAGCCTTTGCTTTAAGAAGCCTTTCCCTGATTCTCCAGCAGCAAACTCCATCACTCACCATGCTGGTACGTCTGAACTGGCAGAGTGAGTTACCTGTGTGTCAAGAAGAGAGACTCTCATGCTGCGGAGTACTAGATCAGTGACTGGGGCTGGCTCTGTGTTACAGCTGAGCTATAACCTCGTTCTCCCACCTCACCTGCCATTTCCAAGTAATTGCTTTTGGACAGATGGCAAGCTAGTAGTGTGGTTATGTGACTAGCAGCTTGGCTTTTTTCCCACTCCCACCAAAAGAAATCTGCTTCAGGTTATACAGATACAGCTTATTTTTCTCTGCCTTGCTTCCCTTTCAGCACTGCAAACCAGTTCACGCAGCAGCTGATGGCTTCAACAACTGAAGAACTTTTCTGGCTGGGGACTACTAACACCCGTCTCTCTCTCTCTCTCAACATGCAAGTGGGCACAGCCGGGCCAAAGCATGGATGCACAAGAGGCAAACATGCAGGGATCCTGCTTGATGTTACTGGCAGAGCGCATCCCCGTCAGGAAAAGTCTCTCCTAATGCAAGCAGGGCCAGACCGAAGAGCAGAGCTAGGCAGAAACGCACGGCATTTTGACTACCTGAAATTGTTTCTTTCAGACTTGTGTTCCTGAGATGGGTTGTTAAAAACATGATTTCCCTCAAGCAGTTCCAGGCATTCAGGTGTGGGTTGTCTTAAAAGGCTTCTTTTCTGCAAATGTTACCCCCTTCCCCCCCCCTCCCCCGTAATATTTCCATGTGGGCTTTTTTTTTTCTCTGAAGTCTGCACACATTAAGGGCATCATAAACCTAAGTTACTATGAGCAGCAGATTTCTCCCCCCCCTCCCCCTTTATTTCTAAGCTCATACAATATACATAAGCTTAATACACTTCTAAATAGTTATTTCTTAAATTTTGGCATCCTTCACTATAACATCCAATTCCTACCGAATGCACAGATGTCCTCCTATGTCGCTTTCAACTCTCAACCTCTGCCTATTCTAATACTAAAAATAACGTAAAAGGACTTTAGAGTATTACAACTAGCCAAACACAGGTAGGAAGGTAATGTGAAGAGCTCCAGCGAGGGTATTTTTAAAAATCAGATTATTATTATTTTTAATAACTTGAAATATTTTACTATTTTCTTAGAGTGAAAAAGTTTATGCCAAAAATGGAAAGGCACCTATAAGCAAGGCAAAACGATTACAGCCACATGGTTGAAGTCTCAAAGCCAATAAATCTTGTTTTCCTTCAGCTATTTCCTAGAATTTGATAGAATTGTACATGTTTGTCTCTTTGTTTGTTTTTTAAATAGTGGATTGCCTATAATTACTTTAGTTGCATTTGGATAGGGATAAATATGATATATTCATGGAAGAAGCAGTATCCTGATGAAGGGAGAAGGTACCTGGGAACCAGAAACTGTGGGAGGAAGCGCATATGTAGCTGTGTTCCTGCAGATGAGTTTGGAAGAGAAGGCAGCAACCAGTGGTTACGTGCAGGGGAGACAACAGCTCGTTTCCTCTGAGCACATGCAGCATAGAGAGTTTCCCCAAGGGAGCATCTTGACTGAGAATTCCCAGATTTGTCCTTCAAATAGGCAATAGATAATTGAAATAAATACAAAACATATGTACGTGCACTCATCCTTTACAGGTCTGCTCATCCACTAACATCCCCCAGTCTTCCAGCCCAAATGGCCAGGAATTCATTTTCAACAGGCTTTTGAAGTAGTTATCTATAATTTGCTTCCACACAACATGTGTTTACTTTGCAAAATCAAATTCATGCTTAGAACCTGGAGCGAAACACAGAAAAACACAGAGGGCCCATGGAAAAAACTAGATGTGTACATTACAGAGAAACAATGGAAAGTAGTTCTACAAATAAGAATTACAATAGTCTATTTTGTGTACTGCTTGCTTAAAGCTACATGAACATTATAACCAAAGCCCTTTTTATTCTTATTACTTTTGTCAAGACAAGAGGAAATAAACATAGTTTACTGCTAGAGGAATAAACGCAGGGCCATAAATACTTACAATGCATCATAGTTATAGAAAATAGTATCTCTTCTCAGAGCCAATTATGATCTTTCTTATAGCTCAGTAATGCAAAAAGGTGAAGTATTCCTCAAACCTGCTTTTTTCTGAGCAATTTAGAGGTTTACTATTGCTGATTACGATCTCAAGTTGAAAGCATGCTGGAGGACAGGAGGAGACTACAATAAGGAGAAATCTCAGCTGCAGTTTTGCTAAAACCTGGTCAGGAATGGGAGAATAAAGTAGAATTTGTCAACTTGACTGTGGAGTGCTCTCCCTTTATTCTGTTCAAGGCATCCAGTTTTCACCACCTCTGTTGTAAAACATTTTGATTGAAACTGTGTTTTTGGTCGACGAAGTAGTGAATAGGTCTTTCGGTGCAATTCCCTATTTGAGAATGATTTTGTTAGCAATTGGCTGAGCAAATTCCCACTCACAATAACAGCTGCGAACCCTGCTGAGGGCATCTGTTGGGTAGTTAATACTTGTTGGGAAGTATCTCACTTTAAGTGCATTTTGTTTACAAAAAGAATTCCTACACTTCTAACACGGTGTTAAAGATATTGTGCCTCCTGTTTGTTTACATATAATGTTCGATGCATGTTGTCTTTGCTCACTCGTACTGATTTTCCTCTCTACGGGGGGCTAACATATCGAAGGACTTTTTTGATTGCCTTCAAGTTTCAATTGAGTTATAATAACAGCCTAGATACAGAAACGTTATTAAATGAAGTGTTATAAGAGACTGCTGGCCTAATTCTTTCCTTTCTAGGCAGCAAAAGAAAGGAGAAACTCCATGGACGCTAAAATTCAAATGGATGTCACAGTAAGCAGGACCTACAATAGCTTCTGCACTAGTAGTGAGAGCAGAACAGCTACAACTCTCCTGTGGCTATCACTTTTTAAGAAGCACTGTCCACCTAGACTTTACGACCCTTTGCACATACTCTGCACTAAATTCCTTTGCCGTGCAGGGGCTGTTGGAACCACATTATACTTTTGTGAAGGGATGCAAGTGTGAAACGCATGCAAGCCTCTTTCAGGTTATCTTGCCAATACAAAACCCAGGGATACAGAGCTGTGCAAAAGTGGGAAAAGAGGTCACGTCAGAGTATCTTTGTTAACAGCGCTTCTCCAAAGCCTCTACGGAAATCTGTACTGTCACTTAAACAGTAAGACCCTCCCCAGGCCTGACGCACCATCATTCATGTGGTAAATACGCAAAGATGATTCAGGCACAAACAGCCCCACCCTCCAGTGATGAAGGAACCTTCCAGGGTACTCTGTATGAACAAGGCAGAGGAGCACATCAGTGTAGGGATGGAGGATGATCCCAGGAACACACTGCCAAGCTCACCAGCGGAAGATCTGAGGTCAGTTCTTCCTCAAAATAATCTGAATGCCTTGAGACAGGAATAAGGTTGCAGAGGAGCATGGAGACTGTACTGCCTAGGCCTACTCTCAAACATGCACAAATAGGCATAAGTAAGAGCCGTCTCCTCTTTGTCTACAGAAGTTGACCCCCATGCCTAACAGCTGTTTAATTACATACATCAATATTAAAATTGTTGCCAAAATACCTGCAGAACTGGTGTCCAGTCTGAAAACGTTCCCGACTGCAGAGCTCCCTCTTGCAGACATGTTTTAAAAGGAGGCTGAAAAACGTTTAGGCTCACCCTGTCTTGCGGACACAGGGCAGGACAACATTCCTAATACAGGTTGGCTCACGTGGATGCTGCTCATCAAGAAAATACACGTAATGTATGTACAAAAGCAATGGCATGTTTTTGGACAACCGCTCAGAAATTTTTGGAGAAAAACAGGAGATACCACACAGCTGAATTCTGATAATATGTGTCAGCAGGCTCAGTTTGAACATAAAAACACTATTGTAAACACTCGCATTCATGGAATAGTGCTACAGATTTAATGTTAAGTATGCAAGGATTTAATTTTGGCTTCCATTTGCAAACTAATATCTTGTGTAGTAAAATGTTTTCCAGCAGTTACATGAACACATAAGTTTAGAACAGCAGCAGCAGAAACCAGTGTAATAATTACCAGTACTCCTTTTTTGCAGGATCTCTCCTTTTCCCTGTGTTCTTCCATCAAACAACATTGGAAATCTAGAAAATGTTTAGCTCATATGCTTATTAACCACGGTCCAAATAGGTCAGTGTGTTACTTTGGTGAAGACATATTTCCTGCTCATATCTTACTCCTCCATCCTATCCCAGTTCTGAAATTGTTTTCCAAACATGTTTTCAGAGGCACAATTACCATTTCAGAAATATATATCTGACATAGCAGCCCACAAAAGTAAACATTTATTTAACACCAAATAAAACTAAGCTCCTTCTGGATGTAACTTGAAGATCCAAGGCCTAAATCTGTGTTTACGTGAGCTGATCTGGTGCTCCAGACTTATTCCTGACATATACTGATGTGAAATGACAACAGAATGAGATTCTTACAAAATAATTTATTCACCTGCACACCAGACGTTACCATTCTTGTCTGTTTTAAGAGCCAGGGATTGATGGTACCTAGCTTACTTTGTACTGAAATCCACAATACATTAAAGCTTTCTACTGAAAGATGTCGTATTACAATACTTAAATTCTGTATTGATATTGTTACCTGTAAACCACTGTGATTTGGTAGCATTACTACCCCTTTACAGGGCTGTGGCTGAGTGACATGAATGAATAGAAAGCAGACTTTCCTGGTATACTGAGTTTTGCAGTGACTGAACCTCAAAAGCAACGTAAGTCACCTGAATCAGACTTCTGCAGTCTTCAAAATAAAGTGCTCGCTGAAACTAGACCTTTGCTGTATATTGAAAACACTCTACAAAAGCAGGCACTCTAGAGAATTGACTCCACTTTTGAAAGGCTTATATCTGTATGTAGGATCTATACATTTGCTATCACACTAACCTCACAGTCTTAATGCTGAGGATTAATATATGTACACTATAAATTCTGTACATGTGGATACAATTGTATCTCATACAGGTGTATTACTGTAACACTATCACTTTCATACTGCTAGTTTAATTTCTGATTTTTTCTCATTTTCTGCCTAATGTCAAAGATGTGTTGTATAGATGAAGGATGACCAACTCTAAGCTTTTTTGTGTATCCACTGAATCTTATGCATATGGTTGCGAGCTCACAAGGTGTATGAAAAAAAGGTCTGAAGAAAACATCATCAACATTTCAGAACAACCACACACTGGTGACTTTTCTTAATTGATTCAAAGTAATTAACACTTATTGGGGGAAAACAGAAAATTAAAGTAAATCAGCAACAAAAATATCACAGGACTAAACTAAAAATATAACCCAAGAGTATCTTGCCAAAACCACATAAAATGAAGGAAGGCTTCTGCTGGTATGCAAGAACAGTGACATCTTGTGGGGGTTTTACAGAACTGAGTTTACAGAGGTACAGAGCAAACTTGTCTGCAACGTTGTGTAATTAAAAGAAACACTACTTCAGTAGTTCATTTAATACGTATACCATTAACAATATTTGGTAGAAATTAGGCTTTATTGCTTTTATAATGAGGAATGAAAATGAAAAAAAAGCAGATAAATAGCTCGTAAGGAAAACTTTCAAAACAAAAATTAATGGAGTGGAATGGAGTCCAAATAGCTCTGCAGCAGTTTCCTCTGCTCTCCCAGGAAGTAGTTATATTTATCACTTAAATATTACTCATCCAATATAATAATGGCATAAGGGCAAAGTTATAACAGAGTAAACAAGGAATTATGTTGTAAAGGCATACAGTCAAACATAAAAATGGCATCCATATTAAGTGTTTTTTAAAAACACACACATAAATATTTAATAAATAAAGCATGGATAATTATGCTGTTCCTTTCCACTGATTAATAGACTATGCCAAATTCCTTATATGTACTTCTTGAGAAAGCAAAGTTACATCACAATGGAAAACTAAAATAATATATCCTACTTTCCAGTACAGTATGCAAGAATTGGACCCTTCAGATTGTATCAGAGTCTATGAGTTTCTGGAACAAATCTTCAACCGCTGTAAAGTATAACTCAGCCAAGATACTCAACTCTGACAGTTAACAAGCAAAAATGTTGTGAGACTTTTTTTTTAAAATAAGTTTGCACCCAAACTAAGTTATAAAAATGTAACATTTACAACTTGGAAGATGATACATTTTCCTAGCATAACGTTCATGTGTTTGTCTTATTTTCTTTTACCTGAGTAACCTAAGTAAACAGATTACAAGGCAATTTAAACATATTAGCTAATACAATGTTTACTGGACTTCTCATATATAGAAACGTACTTCGACACTATTTGCAGTTTTACAAATACAAAATGAGTAAGAATTTTAAAACATATTTACTGAGCAGCCATGTCTGATATCTGTACATATCAATAGGTGCAGTGGAATTATGTATAGAATTTGTAATTTAAGTTTAATCAGCTTTTGTGCAACCTGGCTGTAATGTGCATTTAAAGAACTGCTGTCAACATCACAGATCTGTAATATTTACTGGTGCCAGAAATGGAAAGTACAGAATTGGACAACAGCTCCTAAAATAATACTGTGCTATGAAGACATCAGTACATAATTCAAATAGTGCATTTTACTCAATGTCTGATGAGGAATAATAGTTAGCTGCTAATATAGACGTGGGCATTTACAGGTATTAGGTTTGTTATAGTTAAGTATGGACAAATGAACTTTTCCATATATAAACATTAAAGGAAAGGATTTGAATTAGGAAGTTATGTAATAATTAAAGAAGGGAAGTTATGTAATAAATAGCAAAACTTTCAATTCAACTTGCAGAAGATTAGTACAGTAGGAAAAAATCCTTTACAGTAGCAATGAAACCATTCAGAAGCATTGTCAAATCAAAGGAAATTCAGTTTTATTTTATAATCATAGCAACGGAAAGTAAAAAAAAAAATCAACATGAAGAAAATCTAGTTTATCTCTGATAGTCTTGTTAGTGTAATTCTGTGTTATTGTACCTATCAGATGTTTCCTCCTCTTTTTGTGCTCTATTCACTCTATCACTTTTGATTTTTCAATTCTTTTTAAATTTATTTAGTCCAACATAAATCCATAGACACTAAAGCACAGTGAATGTGCAATTTGCAGACTGGTGTGAGTGAAAAACCATAGGAATATAATTACTTTTACGAGGTAAGCTTGGAGTAACTTGGAGGAGAAAATTTGCGCTTCAAGTACTTGAGAATGTAAAGTGGAAGACAGCTAACAACAGTGATTGCTGACACTTTCCACAGGAAGGTCACAGTTGTGATAAAGGCAACATCTGCAGAAACAAAAAGGGAAAATAAGTAATGGGAGTTGATAACATGGAAACTGGAACTTCCATAGTGCAAAGTCAATAGAAATCTCTTACTTGTTTGCTTATGCTATTGTTCAAGACCATTCAAAATTACAAAAATTAAAAAGGCAACAAAACAACAGAAAGAGAAAGTTAACCTCAACATTTTGTTTTTGCCAACTCTTTTCTATAGAAAAGACAGGACCTTCAGAGTTCCTTTATGGTCCTTACACTGTTTTGCAGCACAAAATAATTTTAGGGGAAACAGAATCTCAGTTTAAAAGTAAAACTTTATCATAGTAAAAAGTTAAGACAGCTTATTTTTCTACTAGTAAAAATGACTTTTACCCACTATAATACAAGTTCCAAACCAGAAATTCTGTTACCATTTCGCATCTTTTATTCCATATTCAGATTACTTTTCTCTGAAACAGTCACAACACCTAGACTTAACGATTCTTAAAACCTTAGAGACTAAATTAGAGCTCAAAAATTTAAAGGGAAAACAATGTAGTAATATTGCCACAAGCAATTTTGTGATATGCATTAACAAGAATGTTAACAAGAATGGTGACACCCTACACTTGCTACTGAAAATTTTTGACCATATTTGCAATGGTCAGGTCGCACTAAATTATCATGGAAATATCTCAGAAACGAGGTAACCTGAAGAATTGTTTGTTTTCTTTTTTCCATTATTTACAAACATGTATATTAAATAATGTATATTAAATAATTTACTAGCCTTTAATGAATTTTTAAAGACTTTAAAAAAACTTCAAGAAAAGTTAAATTTCACGTACCTAAGAAAGCTCCAAAAGACACTCTGCCTATACCTGTTTCACAAAGAGGGAGAATGAAAATTAAAGGATAGATTTACAGAAAATAAGAAAGTTATGTGAAAAAAAACCCAAACAGGTTACCGACACAAAAAGGAAATGAAAAAGATGTTAGTAACATTAACTGGAATATTATAGCCTTTCACATGATAATCAGAATATTTTAAACATCAATTGAACCAAAACATTTTGAAAAAAAAGATTTTATATTTGGTCATATTTTAAGGTTGTAAGTAGGTAGGCAGTTTTCTTACATTTGACTTCAAGGTATAATTTACTATATAAACAACATGATCAGAGCTGGTTTAATGTGAATGAAAATTCACTTCAGAAAATGCAGTAAAGAAATGCTTTACTGCTCCAACTTTACTCATTAAAAATACTTTGTATATTAGATTTCACTGTAAAAACTTGTTACACAGTTTTAGCCTAAGCCTGCTTAGACATACTAAATGTCTATGTAACATATCAGAGACATGCATCATTAGGCCATTGTGCACAATTTCTTTAGAAACCTAAAAACTGGATGTACTGGATAGTAAAGCACTATCAAATAGTTTTGTCTTTCTAATTTGAGTTCCCTGTCATACTTATGATACCATTTCTTTGGGAGGAGATGATGCTTATAAGTAACATCATTGAAAGAAACAATTTATTTGCCAATGAAGTCAAGCACTATTGGACTGGATTGTTTTCCCTGATACACAGAAGTTGTTCTATACCTTAAGCTGTAAACCATAACTTTGGTTTATACTACATTACATGCACAAAAAAAGACTCCCTCCCCCCAGTTGTAATGTGAGAGATTAGATAAGACTAAAGCGTTAAGCAGAAGTGAGACTAACTGAAATGCATTCGTACAGATTAACTGATTCATAACACACAGTAAAATACATCTTTACAAATGCCCATGAAAATGCAGCCTTTTCAGTACCCCTAGTGATGAAAAATACAGCAGTTAAGTTCCCAGGCTGCAAGAAGCCATGCAACCATTTACTTACTCAGTTGCTTGGACTTGTCAGAAAGGACCCTTTACAGAAAGGTTGCAAGAAACAATGTCCTTGCAGTTTTTACACGTCTGTGAACACCACCTAAAGGTGTTTCTCACTGAACAACACCTACGAAGGATGGAAGGACTGGCTGTCACCAATACTAAAAACTTAAAAAGATGAAGCAGCAAGTTCTGCTTTATGAAGTTCCTGGAAGTTTAGACTTAAAAGCCAGTACCTGTATCTGTTCTTGATTGTTCCTTTCATTTGTAATCTGGCTGTGGAGATTCAGGAGTCAACCCAATAATCTCTATTAAAGAGTCTGTGCATCAGTGTCAGAGAAAAGAAAAAGGTACTCTGACAAATCTGAAATAACGTATAAGCCCAGCAGGGTTGTTTCTTCAGTAAAATTTGACTCCTGAGAAATCTGGGAAGTAACAGAACTTCTGGGACAGGCAGTGAAGCATTTATTGATTAAAAAAATAATTATATAATGTAAATACACTACCCTCGTCTTGAACACTTGGGACATGAGAGTGGAAGCAGAACAATGAGTCTCCTAGAAACTCCTATATAACATTTAATTCTATTGTGAGAAGTGACAACTGAAAAAGGGCAACTCCTTACTCATCAGCTCCTGGAAAACAGAGAGAGAAGGAGCTGGATTCTACTCCTTGTGAGGTATAATCAAAATTGTTATATATATTTCTGTAAAAGTTACATTTGTAAAATCACACTAAGACAGAGAGAGTTGTTTTTACTGAAGGATAATTTGATATAAAAAGAAATATGTAGTATTTTGATGGTCAGATCCTTGACTGCTAAGATTTGCAGTTAAAATGTGTTCTTTCATCTTGTGAACTTTGAACAATCAGAATCTTAAGACAGAGCATGGGATACTGCAATTTAAAGCAAAGCAAGCTTAATATAATTACGAAACTATGCTTCTTATATAAAGTATCTATCCTCATAGCCTTCTGCCTCACTCTCTAGCAATACTTCAGCTCTTTTAAGCTTGTGGATTAGATCTAATGAGGTCCACTTGGTCTGGCATACAAAATAATTCACCAACTCAATGAAAGATCCTGATTTTTTTAAAATCATATCCATTTCAATAGCACAAATCTCAAAGCCAATTTAAGGCACGCAGTTTGGACTATCAAGATCAGATCAGGGATGAAAAAAGCATGCGTGGTTTGGGTAAAGTTTATAATCTAGATAAATCATACTAACAGTAATAAAGATTGTCAAACTCTAGGAAAAAATGAGAAGAGAATATTTTAACCCAACATTAATTAAGCCTAATTTCAACTCAGTCATATTTCTTATGGAGAAAGCTGTATTTCACAAAGCATAACATCACGTATTCTTATTTTAAAAAAGGAGAAAAATATTAAAAATTTAAAGCACAGTTCTTTGCTAAAATACTTTTACTATTACTCACCAAAGTATTCATTTAGAAATGCAAGAGAGGCCACATAGCAGCCAAGACTGAGGAATTCAGCCACCACCATTAACCAGTGCCATGTTCGTATGGTCAGTGCAACCATCAAGAGCTCAGTCAAGATTAGGGCAGTGAAGGAAATGGCAACGACATGTACAAATTCAGATTCAAAAAGCAGCAGGGCTCCATACATCAGAATACCACCTAGGAAAGGCACACAAAGTTAACAATACACTGAGCAATGAAATTTCAGTGTACCAGTTTTCACAACTGCACACTGAACATTTGATTGCTTATTACGAAAACTTGCCCAGTAAATTTTTTATACGGTAACAACATTGATCTTTCTAAAAGAACAGAAGTAATATTTACTGTACTTTGTGCATGTGAAATAAAACAACCAAAGTAAAGCTGCGAAGAAATAAAACTATTAGAAAATTAAACACCTTTTAGTGCAACATCTGATGAACTGTTAATTAACCTCATTTCGTCAAGTGCTACAAATAAATGAGATATTGTTGAAAGTGTAATTACTTTTAACTGATTACATAATTCAGATTTTTTCAGCAGTACTTCTGTTATTCCATGAAAGAAAACTACTGTGTAAATATATGCAATGTGATAAGCACTCATTAAAATTTTTCTGGATTAGCATTTAATTAAAAACATATCCTTTTTTAAGCGACATGCATCAGTAAAAATACCAATCCACACCATGTTTTGAATAGGCCTGGCACACTACAGGAATATCGATTTACGAGATAAACAGAAAGCAATATATATAACTGGGAATTCAACCTGCAGCTGAAAAACAATATTGCTAATAGCAGACAAAAAAAATCTCAGTTCAGTAAAATAAGGACTCTCTCCTACCTTGGTAAATACTGATTAAAACCCAGATGAGGAAGGTCTTAAATGACAAAGATCTTCCCTAAGGGGAACAAGTGAGAGGACAGTTAAACAAAACTTATTTTTTTTAAAGTCTACTCAGTCCATATATTATTAATAGTTAATCACTAGAAAGATATTTCACAAATAAAATAAGCAGTCTTTGAAGTAATATAGGCTAAAAAGCTTCTAACTTGTTTTTATGATTCTTCATTCACAGAAATCACAAAGTCTAAATTTGGGGGTAGGACAGTTAAGGCCTTAAACAGCAAAGATGCTTTACCTTGCAATGCTCTGGCTGGTTTTTAGAGGGATAATTACTGTAATATTAGTTTATTTTTTATTTAAAATGTTTTTAAGTCTGTTTTGTAAAACATAGTCTTCAAGAAAAATAGCATTGTATACCTATGGGCCTAAACCTCAAGCAAAACTAGTTACTAGTCACTTATAAATGTTGGATAAACCATCTATTTGCATTCATAGAATAAACACATGACTAGTATAAGTTTTCAGCAAGTAACTATTACCAAATACATTTTAAATCTTCTTGTGGTTGTGAATGTTATAGATTGAAACATACGCATAAATCAAAGAATAAATGCTGTGCATGTGCATATGACTTGCATTCTGTGACGGTACTGATGAAATATGTTAGAATTGCAGAGCTGAAAGGACATGCATTTAAAAGGATAAAACAGCAAACAAAGCAGCCATTTTGGCACAAAAGAAGTGATCACTCAGGAATGGGGAAGAATCAGCACTTCACAAAGAAATGTGCTTCACTGCTGTAGGAAGTGATGAATTAACTCTTTCTATTACTTCAGTAGAGGCTAAAACATTTTCTTGAATAGGTATAGTTCACAGCCAGGTGCTAAAGACATTTTCATAATTCTGTATATTGTCTAGAATGTCGGTGACAGACTGAACATATGGGAAAAAATTCATACAAGCACAAAGAACCATTAGATATTTTTTTCTCCTATAAGTGCCTACTAATTTTCCCTGTGAGTACTAGACACTGCTTCCACCTTCGACCATAGCTCCCAATTAGCGAGATTTGTGAAATAAGAACGAGCTTGAGTTTTGGTTCACCTTTATGGAACTAGAAGGGGTAAGTCACTCCTGAGCCTCTAGGGAATGCTGCACAACAGCCTGTGCATCATTTTCAGACAAAAGCAGGGGACCCTCTTACTTGTACTTCCTTTCAAATTTTCATCAGCTCTTCTAGCTCTAACTCCATAGAAGCCACAGTAACAGTAATATTGAATCAGTGGGTCCTCCAGGGTATGTGGCCACACCTGTCTCTCTTCATGAAGCTTGCTAATTTTCTCTTCGTCTTGCACTGGAGCAAGAGTCTGTCAATATACCTTATTCGCTTGTGCCAATATATCTTATTCTTTTAAAAATCTAAAAAGCATCTTCATCACGATCATTTCCCAGAAAAGGAACCAATTCCTAGGAAGACAATTACAGTCCACGTCAACACATTTGAATAGCACTAGATGAACAGCGTTGGTAGAGATTTGCATTTAGAGTCCCTAATTTAAAAAATGATGGGCAGAAATACATAGGCTTCATAGTGTCATGAATACGGCAGCATGATCATAAATTGTTGTAATAAACACTCACAATAAGATTACCTTGTAATAGTGAAGTCAAATGTAGCACACAAATAACTTTTTGTACTACTCATCCATAGTCATTCACTGATTATCATCTGCCCCACACAATGCACTGAACTGTACTCTCCAGTTTCTCCACATTCTCTTTTCTTTTTTCTTCTGAAGAGAATTATTTGGGTTCTACTTATTTAGTATTAATAGAGGTGCAACATAAGCTGGGAAAGCCAGTGATTCAGCATCTCCAAGAACTGTCATTTAACCCTAAACAAAAAACTTAGCCTGTATTCATCTACCCATCCTGGGCAGTTTCTCAGTACAGGTTAACTTCTATCTTTGGAAATAAGATGTTTCCAAGTTCCATCACCAGGTTTCCACAGGCAAGCTTACAACTGCCTTTAGCAGGTGTAAGGCTATGCTCTTTTGAGATTAATCATAGGCTGAAATCTCACAAAGAAACTTTAAAGATTCTGAAGAGGAGAAAGAGAGAATCAAGATCTCCAAAAGATGAGAAAAAATTCTCCCAGCCTAACATAGCTAATAACTAATTTAGTACAATTAAAAAGACAACGGCTCTGAAAAGTTTGGACCCTCTTCGACTACAGTCTACTTTTGAACTTTTAGACACATCTTCAGAGAGTCTACTATCCCTAAAAATACTACCTCCTTCTGCCTTGGATCATAACTTTTCTAGCTGACAGTTTAAGACGGAGCAGAAGTACCTTTCAAAGAACTTATGAAAACAGAGTCTTGAGATTTTTTTCACTTTTGTGGGTAAAGAAATTATACACTTTCATTGTTTGGAGGTATGTGCAAATACACAGAAAGCAGTATCTACAGATGATTCAATTAAGAGATATCATTTATCAATATCTGTTATTTAAAGGAAGTCAGCTTTTGGAGAGGTCAGTAGTAATTTCTGGGGCTTAGGGGAAAAAAAAAATAAAAATCTGTAACTTAATCTACCTGTTATAAATGAAAAAAGAGCTGTGAAAAAGTAAGCATAAAAACCACCAGATCAGAGATCCTGAGATCCCTAGAGATCCTGTGGCCAGAACGAAAGCAACTTTTACATCAACATACCTTCACGTTTGAATTATTTCAGTTCAACCATTGGTGACTTAACAAATTTATTAATAAAACTGAGTGGAACATTTGGTACCATAGATTATTTTCATAGGACAAAAGTCTGCATTACATTAGTTGTGCTTCTGTCTTGAATAGAATACCTTAAGAAAATTATCTTAAGAATTCCCAGTTTTGCACGCTGGACATTCCAGCATTTGTTCATATCTAAGCACTGAGGACATTCATACCTTTGTGAGATCCTTATAAAGTTCTGGATACAGTAATGCCATTTCTGGCTTCACATCCTGATCCAATACTAGAGAGAAGACTGGAAACATAGTATATATGGTTGCATACCTAGGTGAAAGGAAAGCACATAAATTGACACTTTTGTATGATACTATTTTAAACTGATCTGAGTTCAATTATTCTTTTTATCTAAGTGGAATTAAACTGGTTCTTCTACCCAGTACTGAGGCAGATACCAATACAGCTTTACACATGCAACCTGCTCTTGTGCTTCTGAGAGCTGCCAGTCGTGAACTTACAGCGCTTTTATACATTCAAAACTAGTAAATTCCTTTTTTCTATATATATCACCCAAGCTTATCGCCCCTTAACATACTCCCTGTGTGCTTGCACTTTGGACGAGCAGTTCAAAAACCTGACATTTAAATCCATCCTCAGATGATGGCATGAAAACTGCAGCAAAAAAAAGCACTGTATTGTGGACATCATAGTATAGGTACTTAGATGAACGAAAGTATCAACAGCTCTGTAAGTGGCTTTGGATTTTAGTACACACATGCCAGATAGTAAAGTATGTACTTTCTTGGAACTTAGCACAACTATTTACAAACATTTTGGAGAGGTCTACTGCTTGCCTCTGCAGAATCTGGTGTAATCAGACCTTGATTTCACTATGATTTAAGTTACTATTGATTTAAGTTATTGTTTACAAGGAGTATAAAAAGAACCTCTTAGGACAGAAGGGGCAGAGAGCAAGGACAAATACGAATATGTATGCATATCCCTGAAATGTGTGACTTGGGGAACCACTTTACTAAAGCAGCTTCTGCAACAAGACCAGGGTGTTCCTAATCCTGCATGCATTCACCTGAACGGAAATCTACATGGCAGACTTGGGTAGTGCACTCTCAGAGGAAATTTCATAGTCAGTAGCTTCAGCTCCATTTAACGAAAAAATCTGTCATTCTCACTGAGGCTTGCATAGCAATCTGTGTAACAGCTGAAACTGGTCTGCAAGATTTATTCTATTGTTTTCATCCTGTACGTGAAAAAGGTTACACGGTATCTTCTTCTAAGGCTATGCAGATCCTTCTCTTCAGAGAACTGGTAATGAGGCTTCCAGCCAATACAGTGCACGTTCAACCTAGTTTGACTTTTCTTTATACACTCATTCCAGGTTCTGGTAGCATATCAATGATAAACATATGAAAAACGTGGCAGAAACCAACTACAAGATGTTATTTAACAAGTTAGTTTGCTATATTTATTACCAGATATCGTAACTGTTGGTTTTGACTTACCCTACCATTAGGAATCCTTGGTACAAGGGAACAGATGCAAAATAGAAGACTGATGAAAATACAGCCTACAAAAAGCAGAAAATTATATATATTTAATATAATTCTATATACAAAACATTACAATAAAGAAAAAAACAATACTGGTTGATTAAGATTTTGTGACATTTCAAAGACAGACATAGCATTTTTAACTATTCAGAAAATGAAGTTTTAAATACCTGCATAGTTGAAATAATAAGGCCTCGGTGCATGACGAATTGACCAAGTGCTGCTGATCTTTTGTAACTGTTTCGACCATGTACCATCAGCAGCCTACCTATGTGTTTAAACTGTGTGATAGAAAAGTCAGCTGCTAGGGAAGCTTGTTTTCCCTCCTAGAACAAAACAAAAATATTCCAAATATGGAACCCACTGTAGAAGATGTTTCAAATTTCAAAATTATAAGTGATAATTAATTTTAAAAGTCAAGTTTGCTTCCGCTTCAGAAGTCAAGCCTGCAATGAGACAAAGGACAATTTTTTGTGCATATTCTAAGATACAGTGGCTGGAACAAGTTTAATCGCCTATCCTGCTTCTTCAGGTAAATGCTACACAGAAATAACTATAGTGGTTTTCTGCTTTTCTTGCTTTTTGTATTTAAAAAGACAAAGCAGAGGACATAGAAGAAAAGAAAATATTAGTTCAAAGGCTAAGCATTTTTCTAATCTTACAGCATACTTTAATTAGAAATGATCAATTGACTAAAAATTGTCTAAGAATAAAGCTTCTAATCCCATGTTACTAAACTACTATGCGTACATATTTGACAACAAAACTGTTAACATTACCTTGCCTTCAATTCCAATTCCACAGTCTGCTGCTTGGATCATGCTGACATCATTTCCTCCATCACCTGGAAAATGTCACTGCAATATTCAGCTCTTCAGAGGTTTCACTCTCCTGGCCTTACAGTATTTTATAAGCCCCTTATATACCTTTACATTCTTACAATTAATCTATGGATTATGACTAATTACTTCAGCAATCAAGGCTTTTTCCTGTGGAATAAAGAAGATAACCACACCTTTCTCATAGAATGACATTTTCTGCTACAGCTACATAATACCTGGCTGTTGATAAAGAAGACTCTTTGGTTTTGTTTCAACTATTTCTCAATGGTGCCATCTACTGCTTAAGTTTATTACAGATTTTAGCTACTGCAAATGAAGATTGTGCCAACAGTTACCTATTGCACATGTGCGTTTTCCAGTGTGGTGCTGTAACAGTTTCACAATATGAGCTTTTTGGGTGGGAGAACATCGGCAGCACACTACAGCAGGACACTGACAAGCCAACTCTACAAATTCATGCTCATAATACTTCAGACAAACCTGAGGAAAAAAATATACTTGCATTTACTTACGATTAAATACTACTACATGTAGTCTAAGGCAAAAACACAGTATAAAGAATTCCTTTATGAAGTTTTACGTGTACATCATCTATCTGGAATAAAAAAGCCACATTCTCCTGACTGTGGCTTTATTATTTTAAACTGACATTCTCTTTCATTTAGAGGGCAAACAATTTTAGGGCTAAGAGAAGAGACAATACCTAAGCACGCTGCATACAAATTCCATTCTGTTACCATATAGGAGACCAGAGAACCAGTAACATTTGCCCATCTAATTAGCACTCAGTGAAAAACAAAAGTCTCTCTAAGGACAACTTGAGGTATGGGCAAATATTGGAAAAAAGTTTAAAAGCATGAAGACACTGATACTTCATTTTTTGAACATAAGCATATAGATAAATGTAATTTAACAGAAATCAAGTTCTTACCTCAAGTGAGTCCCCAGATATCACCAAGGCACAGTCATGCTTCCTCCTAAAGGCATTTAGTTCTAAGTGAGCCTCTCCTCGAGTGGTAACCTTCAATAAGAAACGCTCACTTAAAAGATTTTGTTATATTCTTAAAAAACCTGCCTAAATAAATCAGGTTTTGCGAACTCATACCCAGAAGGCCTTTGTTCTTCAACAAGTGTTTTACCCCAGTGCAAGCCCAGTACCCACGGGATATGACTACAAGCCTCGAATCTTATTGAGTGAAAAAGTACTCCTCACACAAGGAAATTCTACATAGTCAGCTTAACTGGTTCCTCCCCAAAGTAGACCAGGGCTAAAAAATTAATGAATTAATGACATTAAAATATCTTCAGTTCAAGTTGACTTGAGTCTTTCTATTTTTTGCAGGGCTAGAGAAAAAAATAGACAAAAGACCAAGCAAATCCCAAAACTTTTATTTATTAACCAGTAAAATATGTTCTTAGAATAATGCAAAATGTTAATATTAACAGTTCCTTCAGTTTGGGTAAGTACACACAGATTTCAAAAGGCACATAAAAATGCTCACCAATACTAATGCTTTTGAATCTGGAGAAGAGAAGGCTCCAGTGAGACCTTATTGCGGGCTTCCAGTACCTAAAGGGGGCTCACAGGAGAGCTGGGGAAGGACTTTTTACTAGGGCATATACTGATAGGATGAGGGGGAATAGTTTCAAACTGGAAAAAGGTAGATTTAGATTAGATATCAGGAAGAAATTTTTCACTCTGAGGATGGTAAGGCACTGGAAGACGTTGCCCAGAGAAGTTGTGGAAGCTCCACCCCTGGAGGTGTTCAAGGCCAGGCTGGATGGGGCTTTGAGCAACCTGGTCTAGTGGGAGGTGTCCCTGCCTATAGCAGGGGGTTGGAACTTGATCTTCAAGGTCCCTTCCAACCTAAACTATTCTATGATTCTATGGTCTTGCATGAGTATGCAGGCAGGATCAAATGGCATAATACAGAAGAACTACATCACAGATTTTTTTTTTTATTTACATAACTATTGTTTCAGAAAGGCCCAGCTGCGAAATGCAAAAAATGGTCACAGGTTACCAAATAGATTTTGGCAAGTTTTGAGCTAGAACACAGAACATGAAAAATTTAAATTATAACCAGATTTTCAGGAGTCTGGCAGTTTTGGTTTTTTTTCCCAAAGATCAATGTATTCTAGAGCTCTCACATAAGACACAGTTCCAAGCACAGATTACACTTCTAGTTTTGGCTCTGTCAGCACTTTGATTAAGTAAGTTTTAAAATATGAGTCTTAATTACACTGAACGTGAAGCTTTGTCTTTGTCCCACTCCTACCCAGAATCAGATGCAGACCAAAGACCTTTCTCCCTCCAGATGGGGTCTACTACACATAAAATTTTAGTTACATTAAAAAGCACCTGGAAACAGAAAAACTCATACACATGCCCCAATTGGGAATTTCTTCCTCCTTTTCCACAATTAAACACGTAAAGAGAAAGCTCCTTGTCTGCCAATTGTTAGGAACCCTGGATTACATTGGTCCGTTATAATCTTTCTGAATTACAGAGATTAAGAGATGTCAGCACTTGGCATACACTGATGCACAGAGGGATTTTTTTTTTCATTTGTAAATATCTCTAGAACAATATATGGACATTATTACAAAATGAGAAGCTGAGACTTCTAAAAATAAAAAGGAAGAGCATTAAAAATAAAATAAATCATTTTGGGAAGCCAAAGTAGTAAATAACTTTTTATTTACTAATCTATAACTAAAATAGAAGTGTTAAGACTGCTTAGTATTTTCTTACATTAATCCAGTAGTTATTTCTTTGCAACAAATACAGCCACGGAAATAATTCTGTATAAATCCATTTTCTAACTAATTTAAAACTTTGCATACTCTGAGTTAACACAGTTTTATGCTGATCTCTTATTACCAGTCGAGGTAATGAAAATAAAAATCTGACTCAACTAAATAGATTTTGTTCAGGAAGACTTAATTTGTGGTGTTACAACATGGAAAGGTCAACAAAAATTGATCTGAAGTTTTATCAGAAGCATTAATAATTTAATTGCAAATAGTAGTCTGCAGGGCCTAATTTGCCATTCTGATGCTTCAGAAGAAACTACATTTACATGTAAATTATATTCATATAATTATTTCTGTAGGTGCAAGTGGTTCATTTAGAACAAACACAGACATATTGTGTCTGATCACACAGCATCTATCAACTTCTGGAAAATCTGTTTTTTGTTTGGCTTCAGTAAAGTTGATGCTATGCAAATATAACCAAAATGTATAGAAAAAGACATTCAGTTTACCTTTCTAACAATTATCTTAAACAGTCTGTTAATAAAATGCAAAGATATATCACAATATAAAAAAAAATATCTAATTTTGGATGTTGGCATCACAGTTTAATTCAGGATTAATTCTGCTTGAGTGTGAAGAATTCTATTAATGAAAATGCTAGAACAAGTAAGAACCACATTCAGACAGCCTAAATTCCTGGACACTCCTTCCTATTGGCCCAACACCTCACATAGACCCCTCTTCATCATTATTCAGAGGTACCTTACTATGCCTTATGCATAAGTGAAGAGTGTAAAATGCATTTGAACCTGGGTCACCCAAACATGGCTACAAACATTTCTGTAGCATATCAGTAAATCTAGAAACAAGGATGCTTAACCAGAAGCAATGCTTTGTAATTCTACATCCTTGAACAACAACCTAAGTACTACTCTCTTGACCACTATTAATGACACTCAGTACAATAACCCATCAATTTTCAACAAGCAGCCAACTAGTAATCAAATAAAGCAACATTATTATTAGTTATCCTTTAATGAACCAACAAAAAAGTTGGAACTATACTTACAGGTCTGAAGATGTGAATATCTTGAGTCCTAGACACTAAGTGAGAACTTTTTGCAATGCAAGTTGCTGTCTCCAGTTTATCTCCTGTTAACATCCATATCTGCAAAATAATGTAAAAGTTTTAAAGTGTTTGTTCTCCAAATCTAAATGACATCTCTCTCCAACCTTTTTCTGGTACCTTTTGGGATTAGATTACCAGAGAAAATATACTGATGTGTGCATTTTAAACTAAAATTAACAGGCAGGTTTTACTGCAATAACACATGAAGCAGAAAAGAACTGTCTTTACTTCAGGCAGCTCCATTCCCCTTCCCTTCTCACAAGGGCCAAAATCTCAATTTACATGAAGACAAGATGAAACTCTGGGGAAACCCACTGGCACAGCTGAACAGCAGAGAAAGCATAAAAGCCTTTTCTTACGGCTCTGATACTACCTTAAGCAAAAGAGTGAGGATACAGACAACTACAAGAGAGAGAGAACATTCATCAGCAAATGATGTGACACAACAGTCTCTGACCCTAGTGAGAATCCATCAGAAAGCAGCAGCCAAGCAATGAGACAGCATATCCTGGAGGAAGAGCTACAGTCCCAACACTCAGAGGTCCTGCCCACGGACCACGCAGAACTGGGATGAAGGCATTAAAGTTTAAGGAATAAGGTTGAGGTTCTATCTGTTCTTGAAGTGAGACAGCTCTCTCTCCCTCAGCCCCTTAACACCAAGAAAGGTGAAGGACATCTGGATGAAATACCATTAGCCCTAGACCAAACAGAACAGACCACACAGGAAGAATTACTTTAGCTGCAGGAGTTATTACTGGATAGTTACTAAGTTAACAGTTGCAATTTTATTAACCTGTAAGCCTCTGTCTCCCTCTTTTCCTGTACAACTCAGGTAAGATCCTTTTCATTAGTGTCCATGTGGGTCAATGAACAATGACAAGAGACTCATGTTTTCTCACCAGTAGCTGTGTAATCTATAATTTTATGACCTATCTACAGCTACTATTGTGTTTCCTGCCTACTATAATATGGGTTGTAATTAAAACCAGAACAGTTTTAGTGCTCTGAAATCCTAGAACTAACCACTAAACGAAACAAAAAACAAAAAAAACCCACAAGCTAGGAATTGTCACACTGCTCTATACCTATTCGTAGCAGGATATACCTGCTATCTCTGCTTTCTACCTGGATTTTTGCAAGGCTTTTGATACCGTTTCCCACAGCATTCTCCTGGAGAAACTGGCTGCTCATGGCCTAGACAGGTATACTCTTCGCTGGGTAAAAAACTGGCTGGATGGCCGTA
>VUYV01000167.1:952754-998777 GCA_008711295.1 Anarhynchus alexandrinus | reverse complement strand
TTTTTTTCTTTCTTTCTTTCTTCAGAGTAGGTTAACGGTTGGACTTGATGATCTTAAAGGTCCCTTCCAACCTCACTAATTCTATGATTCTATGATTCTATGATATACCTAACAGTCAGAAGTGACCGCACATAGAAAAAATATGAAGAGCAAATGAGAAAATACTATACATGAAGTACTAATATTAAGTACTTTGCACTAGTCACACCATACGAAAAAGAAATTTGATGTAATCATAAGGCTTTAATCCATACATATATTTTTCTAATTACGCACACCACTGCATTACCAGCTAATTCACCTGAAAGACTTTGGGGAACAGGGATTAATTTAAAACAGAATAACAAAATAGCAGAGATGGGAAGGGGCCTCTGGAGATTATCTAGTCCAACTACCCTGCTCAAAGCAGAGTCAACTACAGCAGGCTGCTCAGGACCATGTCAAGACAGTTTTGAACATCTCCAGGGATGGAGACTCCACAAGCTCTCTGGGAGACCTGCTCCAGTGTTTGAACACACAGTAAAAAATTTTCTTCTTGTATTCAAGTGGAACTTCCTTTATTTCAGTTTGCATCCATTGCCTCTTGTGCTTTCACTGTGCACCGCTGAAAAGAGGCTGGCTCTGTCCTCTTTGCAACCTCCTTTCAGGTCTTCACAGACATTAATAAGATCCTCCTGAGCCTGCTGAACTTCACCCTCTCATAACTACTGTGTGTGGCCAAGGCCGTTCCCTCAACCAACTTTCACATCCCTGACCAATTCCTGCACAAAGGAACTTCACACACAATGTCTTGTTTGTTTCTGCTAGCTCATGCCCAGAACGTGCTTAGGACTTGCCATACCTCTTACTTTGAATAAACCTGAATAGAGAAAAATATAATTCATGTCTTGTTAAAAAAAAAGTTAATAAATGATAACCTGTTATGTCGGCAGTATGTGTTTAGTACCTTTATTCCAGCATTTCTTAGCATCTCTAGAGTTGGTCTAACATCTGCTTGCAGCTGATCTTCTACTCCAGTAAGACACAGCAATTCCATTTCTCGCTCCAAACTCTCTACAACAGCAGCAACCTTCAGGTTTCTGTCATGTATGCTTAACTTTGCTTGGTTGTATCGACTCTGTTTGCACAAACACAAAAACACTTAGAGTTTGCTGTGACTTATAAAGTATACCTGCAGTCTACTAATCAGTTATAATATGGATTCACTAGGCTGAATGTTTGTCTTTAAATATCTTTAATGAAGAACAAGATTAGAAGAGTGAATTTTACTTTACACCCAATCTTATACATGTTTTTTTTTCTGACAAATGACCTCAAGAGAATGCCTTCTGAAGAACTATTAAGAATTGGGCATCACAGCATCCAAGCAGGAACTGCCCTTATCTTTGAGCACAAGTAGATTTTTTTAGGTCATGCTGAAGCTACGGAATTAACATTGCACTAGCTTCTGGGAAAACACTGTCCAGTCACGTAATAAAGCAAAACAGTATCTTGTGTATGATTGCAGAACAATCACTAACGAATGACAAAACCTCTAATAGATTGTGTGCCATACCTCAACTATTGATATTTTAAGTATTAATCATCTTTTTTGCCACCTTAATAGAATAAAAAAGAGAAATGTTCCCCTTGAAGTAACTAAACATGATGAAGCACAAGATCCCTGTGTCCCTTCATACCTCAAAATCTTGATACTGTTCTTCAGTCAGTGATTTTTTGGCAACAACCAGTGTTCGCAGTCCTTCTCGTGCCATATTACCACACTAAATGGACGAAACCACAGAATAGTTATGCAAATATTCAACCGTATGTACCCGTTTTATACTATATGCTAACAGGGGATATTGGTATTTCTTTAGACTCTTAGATTATTTTGGAGAAGCCACAAGCAGAATAAAAAGCAATTATACTTCAGGTCCCCCATATGAAGTGCTATCCTATTGGTAAGCCAATTACATTTCCTCTCCTAGCTTAAAGAAACCTCTTTTAGGTTGAAGCTCTAAAATAAATTAAAAGCATTTTTGAGGTGCGTAACACAGCTACATTTCCTTTTTCCACTGAACACACCTCTTATCAGAAAAATATCTACACATTAAAAAAAGCCATGGAATAGCATGTCTTAATGAAAAACAAGGCTGTCCAGTGCAAAACACTTATTGATTCGACCTCATAAAGCTAAATAAATTAAACAAGTATTTTACAATTAATTGTGCATCATTATCGCCAAAAGTAATTTTTATGACATTTTGCTAGGTCTTGAGGGAATTTAATTTATTCATGTCCCCGAATAAATCAAACTGCCCTGCAGCAGATATTGATTCATATTGCCAATACCATTATGAACATACATGGTGTAATCATTGTATTAACATATTGTCTGTATGTAGGGTCAAAATAAGATGATTGCTGGTACCTACTAGAGCCACATAGTGAAAAATATCAATCAGTTTTGAAATTCAGTCACTAGCTGTTTTATATTAAGTTTAATAAATGTGCAAAAACCTATTTCAATTTGGCTGCAACCCTTACTAAACTTTGTAATTCATAATCATACCTCGCTGTAGAATTTGATAAAACAAGTGCATTTCAGGATAAGCAGGTTTATAGCAGAATACTTCTCAGAAGTAATTAGGTTTTATGTGAAAGGTCAGTCAATGAAAAACAAATTTCCTTGTTTAAAGTAGGAATGTGTTCTGCTATGACTACCAGCTTTGCTTTTCCTGTGGGTTATTCAAGAATTGGAAATAATTCTAATCCCTTAAACCCCATTCAGGATATATGTAAAGTGAACTTCAAAACCCATTGCTGCATTGGCTCAGGTTCTCCTTTGAACCTACTCCAATAATACCTGATATTTTGATTTTAAGTTTTTAGCTTTTACAAAACATTATTTTTTATAAATTTTGAGTTTGTTTCTTACCTCTTCTTCTAACCAATCATTGTACTGTACGATAGTGGACATCGCAACATCTGCACCCTTCATGTAAAACGTAATTTCTCCTGAAGATTCATCCTAAAATTTTACAAAAGGCATAGAGGGGAAAAAAAAATATCTGTTTATACAGTCAAAACAATTACCTACCAATAACCTAACTGTCTTTTGAAGTAGTCAATGGATTATAATTTATAAGAGATGAAGTACTTTGCCAAGGGTTGGGTAAGTTTTATTACTTGATGTTACTACTTCCATCAACATCTCTGATTCCACTGAGATGCATATTCCCTACTTTCTCATGTAAGAGGATCAGTTCTAATTGAAGTCAATGTGAGTAACAGATTCTCATCATCCCTATAAATTTTAAAATACCACTGTTATGCCCCGCTCTAACCCCTACTTTGTTTCTTTGGTAGTATATACTACCTAACCCACAACAGAAAATTTGCTCTGTACCTTTGAAATACCTAAGTAATAAAAAATTTACAAATAACAGTGTAAATAGTTGTTACAGATGTTTTAAAGATGAAACATTCATCGCATATTCAGAGAATTCACCCATTGTTCACAGACAAATATAATCCAAATCAGGAGTTTCTGAGTTACGGTCTGTCACAGAAGGAAGCTATTAGTCTGATCTGCAAGCTTCTTATAACATCTCTGAACATGTCACTGTTAAACAGACTTCTCAGGGCCAACTTCACCTAATGAAAGACAGATTTGCCAAGGTCTCTCCAGACCTGAGCATGCACATATTCTGCCTGAAGTATCCTTGCCAAAGGCTGATGGCATGCCTGTCTTGTCATCATGGGCAAATAAAAAATGGCATGAGTTTGACACCTATTTAACTGGGACTTGGCACTGATCTAACCATCTAACAATGTTGTCTGAAACTGTTCTGCTACAGTGTCTGATTTTAGGAAGGGAGAAGGTAGAAGTATGTAGTGTCGATGGCTTAACGTTGGCTGAGGTTTGAACCTTCCTTTTAGTGTGGTGTTGTGGCTTCCTTTCATCTGAGGTTTTAATGATCATTACTATGCTTCCAACTGGGCATCTAGGAGACAATTAAGCACATATCTCGTAAATCTTAGACCTCGTGGGTTGTGCTGTGTATGCACGCCAGTTCAGATATCAATACTGCATCTGGAGAAGCAGCAGCACTAGTAGTATAGAAAGATGCTAACTCTTATTGTAAGAAATTTCAGCCATTAATTTATCCCTTGAAGAGGCAACGTATTTTGTATGAAAGAAAACAATTGAAAACTAAAAACAAATGCTTAAAGGCAACTTGCAGCATCAGAGACTAAGCTTGAAGTAGGAAAATTAACATGGTCTCATGTAAGAGAAGAGTTTGTCCTTTACAAAGCTCTCTGCCACATCAGGCTAGCTTGATTTTTCTATAAATGCTCGCCTAATATTTCATGTGTACCTGTGTCAAAGCTATATTTTCCATTTGAAAATCTTGTGAAATGCATTCCACGAAGGATCAAGTTTCTATTAAATTTTATAAAAATAAACATTCAGTAAAAAAATTTTTTGAGAAATAAAAACCAACACCTGTAACACCCCCAAGATTACCCTAACTATGATGCCCATGCGCTTGCTCTCAGAAGTGAAGGGAAAGATCTGCAGAATATAGTATGTCAGAATGTGTCCACCAGGGGTCTTCAGCTGCATTGAGGTCAAATCCCTGTTAACCAGAGTGAGACCAACGCTTTCTGTCCACTGCACCAGAGCTACCTAAAGAAAGAAAAAAAGGAAAAAAAGAGACACATTTAAGTGTGAAAGGTCTATTACACTGTTATATAAATTAGGTTAAAGTCAAACAACTGTTGCTAGGGTAAAAATCTAAACTCTTCCAAGAATCTAGGAAAAACATGTGAATAGCAGTAGACTGAGTACAAAATCTTAATACACCAAATGAGTATTTTATTTCAGAAAGCTTAGAAAAATTCTCAAGAAGAATATAAAAACTTATTTTCACTTATTCCTGCAAATGAGGTATTTAGAATATATTACTCAGAAATAACAGTTCTAATAAAAAACCCAGAGATATATTCAACAATACTTAAAGGACATCCAGTAGAAATTACGCAAAACCAGAATACAATTTCTGTACCAATGACACTGCTATTTAAGTAAGTAAAAGATTTTGGGAGTATTTCCATATAAAACATTTTATTAGACAAAACAATTACATGCAAGTTGAGACACTAATATGTAGTAAATAGACAAGCAAAGGATCTTATTTTTAGCTTACTTTGTTCTCTTGCATAATTTTGTTACTTTGTTTCAACAATAATATAATTGAGTTCTTACCATATCAAATGAGATGGAAACTAAGCTTACAATACTGCATCCCACAAACACACTTGTGAAAGTTCCTCTTACAAACCCAGAAATGCTGCATTATACAGTTATCACTATTAGCTACCACTACATGGCATCTTAAATGCATGCATTAGAGATTTGCTTTTTTTTTTTTTAAATTTTGCTGCTTTAAATTGCATGACATCTAGCTTCTGCTGTCTTCTATGTTATGCTTTCTATCACCATCACCATGTGGTTTATTCCTTCAAAAAAATAATTAACTGCTTTACTGTTAGGTTATATACAAGCCATATTCCATATTGGATGGGAAGTTTCTGATTAAATATAAAAACTTCTCTTCCTCAATTTTATTTTTATTTTTCCAAATGCTAATCCTTATTGGAAACTAGATTTTTAAATTACTAACAGTTAATTATAGTGAAGTTCACATGATTTTTATGGAACCTGCCTCTGCTGTGAATCTCAGGTAAAATGAAAAAAATAAAAATCAAGCAGTCTGATAATAGATACGCAAGTAGTAAAATCCCTAGATAAGTTCAACAGACATGATGACTAATGTTCACTAAGAATTTCACCCAAAGCAAGTAAATCACCATAGCTTCTATGAAAATTTAAACCTGGAAAAAAATTGTCTGAACCCCTAAGAAATCCTAGTAGTGCCATCTGTGTAGGCAACACCAAATACAAGCACAGCAAGATGCAGTTACAGAAGAGAAAGAACACACTTTGAAAAGCACCATTTTAAAATCTCGAAAATCACAGGAAGTCTTTTTAGAGATTTTTCTTCTTCAATAAAACTACCATATAAGCTGTAAATGATCCAGTACTCCCAAGGTTAATTTTCAATTTTCACAGTGAAAGGTTACTATTACATTCTGACCTGTAAATTGCATCTTTCTACTAATACCCTATCATCTCATTTGTGTCCCTTTGCAGCTAGGACTTAAGTGTTCTATATTTGGTGACTCACATCTGTTTATTATTTCGTTTATGCTTGGCTTCACTTACCATTTGAATTAGCATTTTGTAGCACAGTCATTTTGGATTCTTATACCTGGCCTATACACAACTGCACTTTTTTTTTTCTTTTAAATTGATCAGTGCAAATACCATAGCAGAAATAGTCAATAAGGCTCAAGAGTCAAATAGATGCCTAAAAGGCAACTGAACAAACTTGAAAGCAAGGCATTAAGTTGACTCTCGTCATTCAGAATGAATCAGAGCACCTAGACCTTAGACCTAGAGCATCCAGAACAGAGCCAGACTTTACCATTAAATATCTGAAGCTTTTAGAATATACAAATGAAAAAAAAATAAAAGTATTCCACACATGGCATCAAAATCTAAATTATAAATCTTAACAAATAAATATGTACTGAATGGCTGGCTATACAGAGTTCAGAAAAAGGATTCTTAAGTGAGTCTCTCGTCTTGAGGTTACCCCTCTACAAGTATATTCTCTTCTCTTCCCTAAGTTTCTGAAACTTTACATTAAAATGGTCTTGCAATCTAGTGTGCATACATCAAGAATGCCTAGAATGCGAGGTAAATGCAGCAGCTGTGGCTTCTACAGAGCTTGACATACTGGATGGAGTCAGATAAAGCAATCAAATGTTGGAAAAGCACTAAAGTCTTCACTAGTGATGCTACCTTTTTGCTTTAAAAAAATATCATTCTAATTATAATATTTATTTGCTGATAACCATTAATTTCATAACAGGCACAGATGAAATGTGCCAAGTTTTCTGAATCCAGGTTAGAGACTTACTTGAATATTTTGTGGATCTTGCCTAGCTTATTACCAAGCTTCCCTTCTATGGAAGCTGACTGCCTGAGAGACAGAAGTACATTGGTAGATACAGGGCCCTCCCGCTACTGAGACACAGGTTTGCACCTGAACCCACTAACTGTGTAGTGTTCTCTTGACAGGTAATGTAGGTGGAGTCAAAGACAGCTTCTGTGGTTTCTGACTTGCTAGTTGTTTTCCTCCTCAGTAGCAATTCAAAGGGTGAAGAAAACCATCCACCTCTTAGCATGACAAAGTCGAAGTTCTGGTCCAAAATAAGAATGAAGGTAGCAAATATTTGCATTATGAAATGGAAATGCAACAGATCTGACAAAAGGTACTGAGAAACACCTCTTGTTTAGTGTTTCTCACCAAAATCTTTCAGATGTTTCTATTTACCACATGTCCACTGTTGAACTCTGGTTGCCTGTCAGCAGTGTGTCTCCACTAGAGGCCACCCAACCCTCAGAGCTTCAACAGTTCACAGCTCCAAATATCAAACTCTTCAATTACCACAACACAGATTTCCATTCAAAGTCAAATTCAGAGACTTCATAAGGAAATTCTCTCAACTCAATCAGTAACTGTGCAACTCACAACATAACCTACAGCAGTACCAGCTCAGGAGATGGAAGTAGCTTCTGCAAGCAGGATAGTGTGTCTAGCTCAGTTGCCTGAGGAATGTGACATCTCGAGAGGGGCACAAAGAGGGAAAACTTCAGAAGCACTGTTGTTACAGACCATGGCAACCCTGCATACTAATTCCATGTTTTGGGGACATAATCACCCCATTTGTTTAGAAATGTTCATTTATGGAACTAAATCAAAACAGGCAGCTTATAAATATCTTAGGTAGTTTCTAGAAGTTCCATAAAGTACACAAGGTTGTTAAGTGACAACGATGCAGTTACCTATTTTACCAGTCACAAAAGCTAAGCCTACTAGAGTCAGGAAAATGAGTAGTTAAGGACTTCATAAAACCCCACTGCAAGCACAGAAAAAAACCAACCCCCAAACCATTATTCCTGTTGTCAATTCAGAACTACATATTTAATTAGAACATTAGACTGATTTTAACCTGAAATAAATACTAATCAACACTTTTAAAAAACTTTAGAAAACAGGTAAACTGATTGGCCACAAAAACCTTGGTATATTTAATTTTGTTGTAAATCAAATGCATTCTAAACGGGTTTTTTCCAACTATGGTGCCAACATTTTTTTACTTTTAAGGAAAAAAAAATCTCTTAAAGTTCTATTAGCCTATGACTTATGACTCCCATTTAATAACCCCAATGAAAATAATTATACGGCAGAAAATGCTACAAATATCTAAGCACACGAGTCAAAAGTCAAAATTAAGGCCGAAATGTAAGATGAAACAGATTGTCCATAGGAAGCATTTATAGAACAGTCATATCTTTATTTATTTCCAACTCTGAGGATGAAAGAGTTAAGTACCTCCCTGCCCTATCCAATAATAGGAGTTTGCTTCTCTCTAGAGTGGTGTTAGATAGCTTTAGGCCATTCAATCAGTATCTACAGGACTGTTCCTTACATAGCCCAACTCAAAGCCCATCTCTATATTCTCCTGACCTTTCTCTGTCAGGGTGAATAACTTACACAAGGAAGGGCACTCTCATTCCCTCTCAGATTAACATCTTCCTTTGCTTCCTCTGGACAAACAGGAAATATCACTTACCACCCAGCTGTCTTACTAATTTTCAGTTTGGGGAACTGCAACATTGAGTCCCTTTGCTCTATGGAAAACGTAACTAGTTCTAGTTACTTGTCATCTTGGGAGCATTATGGCATGAAGAAGTCCCAGTTAAAGAAAACCTGATATGGTCACTTGAGAAAATGAAAAAATTGCCTTTGGGCACATAGGGTTATAAATCCACAAAGTGAGGTATTTGAAGCATCCTGCTGAATCCTGAAGACCTTCAGTTACTGGATCAGTCCTAAAAGGCTGTTACTGCTTGGCAGAAGACCAAAAAAATGCCCTAAAGGCTGTTCTTGATTGCTTTAGATACTAAATCAATCAGGACTGGAACACACAAACCATCACACTACTACTGCTCCCTTTGAATTCTGGGCTGTTTGGAACTTAGCTGGTCTTAGGAACCTAAACCACTAATTTTGTTTTTTATAATACAATATTTTGTGAGAGAAAGCAGAAGTGAAAAAAAAAAGAAACAACAATCCATCCCACTCATATTGAAGCAGAGATTGGATACTTACTTGACTCAAACATAACCTTTTATCAACCAAGATGGCATAGCACTGTATTTCTATGAAAAAAATATTCAAAACCCTGTTTCGACTGAAAGGCCCTGAGTGCACCCTCCTTCCTAGGGGTTTAACCACCCGCATTCAAGGCCAGCTCAGTGCTAAGAGCTGTGATGAAGAAAGAGCTTGAAGAAGCCTCCATGGAGGCTGCCCTCCCCCTTTACCTTGGCTCTCACGCTTGGTCCTGTGAGCTACATTGCAGTCAGGTTGCAGCTATGCCCACACTTGGCCACATACCCTGCTGACTTGGCCATGATAGGTAGACACAGCCTCCTGGCTTTGGACCCACCTCACTGCCATGAACTTTCCTTGCAATCACCAGACTGTGTCTAATGTTGGTTGCCGCCTCAAGACCTGATCCTGACTTAATGTTTTGACTTCTTGGCTTGAGTTCAGATGTGCCTCATCACCACAGACCTGTACAGCAATCTATACTCTTGACTGTCTCTGGTTTCTCTCATGGAACATGCCCTTTTCACCTTGCTTGTATATTGGGGGGCTGTACACTTCATCACTGAGACCACTGCCTCTAGCAGCATGGCTATCATGCTCAGCTCCTGGCTTCCCTCTTCTTTGCAGGCCAGCCTGCCATTGCTGCTCCCTAGCAGAAATATTTAACTGTTCAATACTTACAAAATGTTGCTCAAAACAGTGTATCACCAACTAATTGTCACTTTCAACATACAATATTCCCTTTTGAGCTAATGTCAGTTTAAGAAAAAGATCCACTGCCTCACGGTTGGTGTTGACAGTTCTTCTCCACCCCATCCAGCAGTTTGGGAGTTCCCCCACAGTTATGCTGACAGCTTTTTTGGAGCCATGCTATGAACCTGACCACTTAAACTGAAAAATGACTCGTATAAATAAAGGCTTCAAAGGTTTTGGCATATATGAGGGAGCAATTTGTAGGGCAAGAAAGAAGGACTAGGGATGGAAATTTTGTAAGCTAGTTTTGCTGCTTAGAAGAACTCTCATATAACCAACCTTCATTTATTTCAGAGTATTTAAGAGCATCTTCACTTCAGACAATAGGATCTACGTTCAAAATCAGGTTGCCATGTAAGGTGTACATAGGTTATATGTGTAGTATTTTGAAGTTAAGACTATTGCTTTGGAAAAAGGAAAGGAGCACTGAGATTTCTTTTTCCCACTGCCTGAGTGTTCCCAACAGTTTCTGTTTGGACTGGTCAACAACAACTCACATGTTTCCAATCAGCACTGGTTTGTTTATATTTATAAACAATGATTTGATAACTAACATTTGCAGTCCATCGCTTTTCATCCAGAAACTTCGTAATTAAAATAAAATTATTAACTTAAAAATACAGCTTGATCATGTGAAAAAACTGCCGATCAATATTCAAGACAAGCTATGGAGTAGTTATTCTTTGTGGGTCTCGAAGGTCATGAAAGTGATGGTTTTATGCTACTGAGTGATTTGCTTTTCACAATACATTGACAAAACAACACAATTAGTCTTGCTTCAATAAGCACACACAATAAAATGAATTAAACAATACAACATGTCTCATACATTACAGCTTCACTTTTGTAAACACAAAAGCTGCTTCACTAAGGGCATATCATTTCCCTGTCTGTTTTTAAATGATTGGCTTTGTATCCTTGTAATTAATTTTAGCAACTCTGTTGTCTCTGGACAGAAATGTTGGAATTAAATAACTGACCACACTTTAAGGTAGTATTTAAATATTCAAAATCCTAGAATTAGAAACGCTTGAGAATATAACAGTGCAGGACAAAGCATAACAAATAAATAGCTGGTTTATGAGAGTAAGCAGTCATTAAAAATCGTGACTGATCAATCTTTTCTGACCAAGGAGAGCAAAGGTCTTCAAAGGCTCCTGTTCATAGCATGCCCCTGAATTGCTTGGGTCTGTGACCTTTGAACTCCATTGCTTTACCTACTTAGCTTATATCCTTTTATGATTGTTCATTACATTAAGGTAGCTGGCTTTCTACAGATGAGCTGAACCCACACCTATGATGGCCAAGTAGGGGCTATTTTCATTTTTTTCAGTGAGTTCTCAGTGAATGATTATTGTTTGCTATGCTACAGCTGTAGAGGACAAGTGACAGACAAATGAAACTTTCCACTCTTTCAGAGAAAATGAAATATTGATCACTTATCATAAGAAACAAAGAGCCTGGCATAAGTAGGGTTCACATTATGAATACAAAATCAGTTACTTATCTCAGGTTACTCTAACAATAGATAAATACATCTTTTATGATGAATGTACCTAATTCCAAATGTGCATACTTTGTTATGGTTATATTTTATCTGTATATGGATGCACACATACACATACAGATGTGAAGAATTTCAAATGAATTCCTCAAGTCAATTAAGTGTACAGTGTGTCAACATATTACTAAACTGCTTCTTATACATGGAAGAATAGTTTATAATTAAACATTGTTCTCTGCTCTTTATGTGCTATGGTAATATCATACAATATTATATAATGCAACAGACAACTGTGCAAATAACTTATTTCAAAAGACTGCAATCAAGCCAGATCCATAAACAAAATCTAAGAGAACAGAGTTGTAATGTTGAGAAAGTACAACGCATAAAACTGGTTAAGTCTATTAAATGATAATGTTGCTTATTAACCAAATATGTTGTGATAGGTCAGTGCTGAGGTTAAACAGAAAACATCAATTGAACCGTTTCCCTAAATAAAGCTCCAGGGTGCAATATTCAAAGCACTTTATTCAATAAAAAATGCTTTTAAAATGGTACTTTGGTGATTGGGAAACATTGGCATCATCCGTCAACCTAACTGCAGGAAAGTTCAATAAGCTAAATAATGAACCATTTACATTATTTTCCTTAGGCTCCAGTGATTTGCAAACATTGCATCAATAGAACTCTTTAAAAAATTATGATAAAGACCTGCTAGTCTTTCAACTCTTAGGCTTTTTGCTGTCATGCTGCATTTTTTATGCTTTGTGTTTAAATATGTTTAAATGTTTTTTGTAGCTTCAACTTTTTATAAGACTCCATTTAGCATCAATTTCTTATTATATTAAAGCATATTTGTTCAATATGATAATTTTACTAGTGTTTTAAGCATTATCTTTGAAATAATTTAATGCTGTCTGTTCTAAAAGGTATGTTTTTCATTTCACTGTCATATAGTTTGAATGTATGAGTCGAGATGATAAAAAAAATCATTACTAAAAGGATACTTGTGCTTTCTCTTCCTTGGAACACTAATAGTTTCTTTGTTACTGATTTCCTCTTCTACTTCCCTTTCCACCCTGAGTCCCAGATCTATCGTATTAGCACTTTATCAACTTTCTCTTTCCTCCTTCCAAGGTCAAATTCCCTACTGTCTTCCCAGGGCACCACTTGCATAATTCTCAAGTCTTACAGCTGTTTCCTTTAGCAAATATGGGAGGAGAATTGCTCTTTATGGTAATATTTTCAGGTTCCAAACAACTGAATGAATATACAACAGCCCACAGGGAGGCAAGAGCAAGTGGGAGAAAAAACCCACATAGCCTCTCAATTGCATATCTCTTCACCTAATTCAGTAATACCTTTGGCTGCTAAAGCAGAATGTTTACTTAATGCATAGCTGTCATCATACCTTCATAGGTAGATACTTGCTCATGCAGTCTTCCATTATATTTAGTAATACCTCACAGACTCATTACACTGATGTATTTAGCAAATATGAATATACATGCATATGAAAATTTGCACACATATGCATAAGACAAGTCAAACATTATTCAACTACACTAACAAACTATATTTGCAGTGTATTGCCTACATAAACAAGTGCACTTCCAGCATTCTCTATGCATAATGCATAACCACGCTATATAAGACTACCTATAGTATTATGGATTATTGATTTTAGCCAAAGAGCAGCATCTCAAGTCCTTCCTACAGTTTATTTTAAAAAATGTTCGAAGTGCCACTTTTTCATCCCTGAGAACCAGCCCCTTCTTTATATTCTACAGTCCTTTGACACTATGAACTGTGTTTACAGCATCTGAAATGCATGTAATGCCTCCTGGTTTGGTACTACACGAAGACAGAGTTGTTATAGACTTGTTACTTTTAGCAATTACAGCTTTAGTTTGAATTGCTGAAGTTTTGTTAGTATTACAGATGATGATATATTAGACATGTAAACCAAATGTATACCAAGAATAATAGGCTCTGCTGTGGCAAGATGAAGTTTGTGGAAAAAATATTATCTTGTATTAGATCAACTTGTATAGCCCCAAAAATATACAGGCTTTCAGATACACACTCCCTTCTTCACATCTTAAACCAATCTTGTTTTGATTATGACTACGCTACTGTGGCTACACCTCCAACAGTACACCCAAGCTTCAGACACTGCTAGAATTTCTTTAAAACAAAGACACCTCTCAACCTGCTCACTTTCAGAGGCAAACCAACCTCAAAATACTCTATTTCTCTCTTGTACTGTATCAAGTACATAAATGTTTTCATAAAGTGAATGGGCTATAATTATTTTTTATCTTTTCTTTGCAGTATCTTGAAATTTGAGCTTTGCCTCTCTCTTCTAATATCTTTTTAGACTGAATTTTAGGCAATCAATTTAGGTCCCAAAACAGGACTATTTGGAACAATAATTCAAATCCACTGAAGGCAGTGGGATTTGTTTAAAATTTGGATTTCAATGGAAGTCAAATGCATGTTTTTATTGAAATGGGGTTTTAAATTTGTGCTACGCTTGATGCAATTTTCACTGAATGCTGAACATTATGAAGCTGCCCAGGATTTGATGCTCAAAAGCTTTTCTACAGGAGTATTTGAGGTTTGGGGTGTTTCCCCCCGCCTCCATTAAGAATCTATACATTCCACTAACTGGTAGTGTCTCTAGCTAATGTACCTGTTTGTCCATGAGTCAAAGCAGTTTCATATTCCCTTTTGCATGTATATGCTATGATTCATACTTGGATTAATGTTTTGAGAACACACCTAGTAACTTTAATTGCAATTCTCAACACAGTATTGATCCCAAAGCACTGACTTCACAGACCTTTTAGTCAAATCATTGAAAACACTTTTATGCAAGAAAGAAACATCAGATCTTTCCTACAGCTCCAGAGGAAATAAAACCAGATTATGACTAATTTTAAAGAAACTCCAGCCCAAAACACTTCTTTCACAGTTCTGCTCTTTTTAACTTCTCCCGTTCTTTATGAGATATTAACTTTTTCACTCTTGCATACTCACCTCATCAGGGCTGGAAGCCTGGTAAGTGCGATTTTCATCACTGAAGTCCTGATCCACCTCTGCATATTCTGTTTCTCCAGACACACCAGCCCGGGATTCATATACTGGGGTCACATTGTGGCACAGTGCAATGGCCTTCACTGCTTCGTGTATCCGACTGCTGACACTCTTGCGGACTTTGGGTGCAGACGACTGAGGTTTCCTTGATGGTGTTGAACTCGTACTGTTTCCAGTATTCTGGGAGTGCACCTTTAAGACCAAATACAATGAATTGTAAAACAAAGTTCAACAATGGAAACAAAGCATGAATACTAATATATATATATATTCAATTGTACCCCTTAAAAAGGTTCATAAATAATATGGATAGTAACCGTTTATTTTATATACCCTCCTGTCAGCTCATTACTATTCATAAAAACCCTCATCTACTTTTCTGTAGAACTGATACATAACTGTGGGTTCATCATCTTGCATTTGTAGTCAGATTTCAGTCACAGAGCCTGCAGACAGTTGAAAAACGTGAAAAGAAAACAAGCATGCAGTAGAAGGGGTGAACAGGCTGACTGGATTCTGCAGAAAACCCTGCTTCCTCACTTCAGAATTCACCTTTTTCAGTGATCCCTCCCAACAGTCCTTTAATGTCCTTTACATTTTATGAATTGTTTTTCAAAAAGTATTTAAGCCAGAAGCCAATTGTATGAGTTCAGAAACACCAAAACAAAACTGCAAGGGTGGTGTTTTGTTGTTGTTCTTTAGTCTCTTTGTCACATGTGTACACTCAGATGTTGGAAACTCCAATGCCATTAAATTGGAAAAAAACTTTTCTTTTAAATCTTCACCTAAATCTCTGTATTTTAAAGACCACCAGATTGGTGTGAAATAAAAGAACAAAAGCAAGTATCATTGTTAAGTATAAATATTTGAAGTCATTAAAATACAAATATTGCTCATTTAATTTATAACCTACACAATTTCTATATTATTTACAAACGAAAGCAGTTCGCATGCTTTTGCTGCAGACTGAAATGTATTTGCCCTTACAAGAATGCAATAATCTAATAAAATAATGCAAAAGAATAGTTTGACACGTTTTTGAAGATCGTATTACTGTTGCATAACCCCTAAACTAGCACTATTTTAAGTTATCCTTCAGAAAGGCTCAAGCACATGATTGAATTTCTTTTGAGAGAAAGTACTATGTGTTTATAATTAGTTGAAAAGAAATGGTTTTGGGTTTTCTTGTTTTGTTTTGGCTTTTTTGTTGTTGTGGGGTGGTTGGGTTTTTTTGTGGGTGTGGTTTTTTTTGTTTTTTGTTTTAAATAAAGTCAGCACATGAAATGTATCAGCAGTACTACCAAAGGCTCTTCTGTTCACTCCAGGGTAACTCAGAAAACCTCTTCACAAACCACGCTTTTTTCCTCCTGACTGCAATCTGCTGAACCGTGAACATTCTGCCCATCAAATTACAGTGTTGTCTAATAAAGGGTTTAACTTTCTGCTCATCTGGCACTGCTTTTCAGCTACTGCTTTAAACCTCTGCATTTGCATTCTGCTAACGCTGATGCCATTACAGCCGCAAATAAATTAAGCTGATTTACTCCTTCTGAATTATGTTATGTTTATTGATGCTTGTATAATTTAATTTCACACAAATTCCATTAAAGATTATGCCCTCTATCACAAAATGCTTCCAGTGGGGAAATATAATCAGGTTATAATAGATTTGTGTGTTACATTAAGATGACAATAGTCTAGTAGGTCCACTGTAATAATAAAACAGAACACAAACAAGGGATAAAATCAATGTCACACAAGAACCACTGCCTAGCTAACTGGCAGCTTCTATTATCATATATTAAATAAAAACCTCACCATACTTTTTCAGATTGAAACAATTGTTTAATAGTCGCTTTTTTTGTTACTGAGGATCCCTTCATTTTTCTATTTTAAAGAGCTGCTACCAATACACACATAATTAAAGCATTATTTAAACATCAAGTAGTGTTATATAAAGCTGAAAGAAAGGAAGTTCCAAGAAAGTTCTTTTCATCATCTACTAACAGGAAACCTAGATTTGGGAAATCTTTTCCCACAGTTGAGACAAAAGCTTCCCTCACATTTCTTACTTTTAAAAATTTCGGTGTCAAATATGTTACAGTTATTAAAAACTTAATTAACCGTGGGTACCACTTATTAAATTTTACAGCAAACTAGTAAAAGGTTTAAGCAAGTAAGAATTCCAGGAATCACGCAATTCTTTTCAGATAGCATATTTAACTGCCAAATACGAAAACAGTGTTAATGAATATGCCTCCTCTAGAAGACTGGTGCTTAGTCATCAAACTCAGTCAGACCTAGGTGTGCCAGCTCAATACTGTCAGTTAATATTATTTATTGCTACAGATGTTATTGTGAATACTCAAGCAACTCATTATAACAAAACTATGTTTGGGTGATTTTTATAAACATAGTCAGGTAGCAATTACTTTCAGTAACCCATTCTGAACCAAATTTGGACTGCTGATCTTTAGGTAAAAGAGCTCCACATCTCATTTCCAATGCATGTTATTGCATCTCAGTTACTATTCATGGCTATAGTACTAAGAATTAAGCTGAAACAGGAAAATTAATTCAAGAAGTGGATTTGTTGATCTGTTTAGATGGGAAATAATACAGAAATTGAAGTTGCAGACTAAAAACTTATATATTCCTTATTCACTGCTTTCCCCCCTGCCTCTCTTCCCAAAAGCTACATAATATTAACTAAGTGTGGTGTCAAAGACCTACTTTTTAATTTTTATTTTAAGCAAATGAGAAGGGAGCCATAGTTCAAAACACAACACAACCAAAGATTCAAATCAATTGTTGATCCTACGATCCTTTTACAAGAGAAAATGAGGACACAGACAAGGAGGTCAGTCTACAAACTAAACTAGGTCAGCCAGTCATGTCTGAATATCCAAGTTAACTATGGAAAAGATTTTATTATCATACTGTATGCAACCTATGGAAATATTAGTTAACCTATCATTTACTTCCTCTTCTGTCAATTTTTTCTTTTGTGTTTCAAAGAATAGAAATAAAGTAAAAAAATCCTTCCTAATCTCATAGTGGAATCAGGTGCTTAGAAAGGTTTGCAAAAAGCACCCAAATAGTTTACATGCACGGGAGATGCAAGTGATGCTTGCAGAATTCCATCTTCCTCTTTCATCCCACAACTGACCCACAGACAGACAGGGAGCCACAATCCTCTTGTACACTTTCCAGACCAAGCACTCATACCACAGGAACGCTTTGCTCTCAAGCAATATGGAGTTTTCCATTTTGTGTCATTTCCCCCCCCCCCCCCCCCCAGCTTTATGCTGTTTGCAATCGTTTTAATTCTTTCTGAAAACAGTTTTTAGATATGCACTTATAAATTTTATTTTGACAACCATTTTCTTACTTTTTGGTTATATCAATTAATGTGGCTTTTTGTTGTCTGTTCTTGATGAATATCTTCAAAGATACAATTACTGTTCGTCTTGTTCTAGACTTTTACTTGTAATTTGTAGTCTCAGTAATTAATAGCTTACTCTTAGATGATTTTGCAGGAGAAACTGCACTGCACAGACAGGTTAACACAGACTTCTGCTAGTGGGGAACAGAAAAGTAAACTTCTTTAAGTGAGTATTACAGGGAATTTCAGAATCAGGGGAGAACTACGTACTGTCTCACATTTTTTCCTGTCATCATATCTGTTAAGAGATACCTAGAAATGAAAGAACTTTCATAGCATCTCAAATTTCTAGACATAATGAGTAACAACAATGCTTCAATGCTGTTAAAAAAAATATCTCAGTATTAAAGGTAAATAATTTATGAAATGAGATACCTGTGAATAAGAGTTTATAATATGACTCTGAATTTCATCCATTGTGTCTGTTCCATAGGACACGGTACCCAGGTGGAGGCGCTTAAATATCATCTCATTCTGTGTAAGTGTTCCTGTAATAAAGAAGAAGCGTATCATAAAGCAGCAAAAAGTACTGTGAGAAGGCCACAAAAAACCCACCAAAATCTTTCTTTTAGAAAGAAGGAATGAATCATGAGTAAGCATCTGTTTAGTTAATTAAGGGAATGTTTGTGGAGAAAGATCAGGGTTAGTCATACGGGAAGAAATCATTGGTTCCACCTTCAAACTGATTCTGCCAACACAACTAAATATACAAGCTCAAAAAAAGACAAAAACTTTTCTCTTCATATGAAAGATGGAAAATGCAGTATCTGGATGGAACTGGCTCTCAAAAGCCAATGCAAGAGTCTGCCACATGTATCAATAAGTCTAAAACAAAAAAGAAAAACAACCCCCCAAAATTCATACAGATATCTCGCACTTCGTGTACAAAGGCACACATTCTGGCAAACGGGCACATTCAATGTTATTTAGTGCAAGTCATTAAGACCTAACATCACTTGCAAATTTGACAGCTTTAGCCTCCAACCGGAATAAGCCAGAATGAACAAAATCAGTATTTTTGGAGCTCACTTCACATTTGTGAGAAACTACAGGGTGTCAGTCATAGACTGACACTTTGTGTCCACCTCTGCCAACTAGTCACATCCTCTGGTTTGGAAAAGCTCTAATTGAGGGGTGGGAGCTTCAGCCTTCCATGACGAGGCACATCAGACAAAAAGAGGTCACTACCGTCTAGCTTCCCATGGTCAGCTCACAAAAGATTGTTTTGATAATGGCCCTTCCTAAAACTTTTTTCCTACGGTTACTCAGCCAAAGTGAAATTAATATTGTATAAAGCTATTCTTATGTTTAACCATTCAGTTTTGGGTCATTAAAATACATAAATCTGATGATTAAAAAAATATACAAAACATGGTACCAAAAGTGTGAAGCTTCTCCAATATTTTTAATATGGAGGATATGATAATTATCTATAAATAAAATTGCAGAATAAAATGCTTCATATTGTCTACACTGTTTTTATATCATGCCTTTGTCCCAGTATGCCAAAATACACAGTAAGCCACAGGAAGAGAGAAGACTAAAAGCATGACATATACTATAATTACTATCTGGAAAACAGAACTGTTTGGACAGTTAGCATCAAGTTTATGCATCTAATAGGGCTAGAACCATTAGTGCTCTTCAAAGATTCTGTAGGGCTGTAAACGTCTCACGTCTTTCTCAGTTAAACTTGAGATGTCTAACACTCCTACTCCCTGGTAATATCTGTACAGTGACACTTCATCTCAATTATTGTACCATCATACTGCACTATCAAACCATGTCTTCCTGTATTACCAGCACTTGATGATCATTCCAAATTCCCCCTCAACCATTAAAAAATGACACTTCCCATTCCCTTTTCCCTACATGTCGTTCAGTATTTTTTTTCCTAGTCACGTTATTTGAATTTTTAAAAATATTTTAAATAGGATTTAGCTGAAATGTATAAATTCTTCACAAAATAGGAATAACATTATCAATGTTATTGAGAAGTAGAATATTCCCAAGGCTGGAAAACAGCCCAGGAAGAAAAAGTTACTGATCTCTAGAATTAGTAAGTCAGAATTTTTTGGTTACTTTTGAACAAGGGATAAGAAGATTATTTTGGTTTTACAGTAATCCTATAAAACCATGAGAAATTACTTCTTCTGCCTTTAGAAGCTGTACTTCTATTGAGACCTTTTGTTAAATTTGTTGATTAAATTTTTTACTTCAATTATAGACTAGAAAAATCCAATCTCCGTTTTGCACATGAGAAACATGAGTTTCCACTAAAACATGAGAGACTGAAATCTCTGTTTCTAAAAAAAAAAAAAAAAAAAGAAAAGAAAAAGAAAAGAAACAAAACCAAAACCCACCCACTTTATTCAACAATGTTTATTGCAAGAAATTTCCAAGTAAATCTGCATCGCCTTCCTTACTTTCCAGGCATGCTAATATCTTCTCACCGCACTTAGCTTTGCCAAGCCTTTGAATTAAAATAAACACTCCCTAGGAGTTGTGAAACTAAATGCTACTCAAAACTTGAGACAGCAGGCAACTGTCAAACGCGCTTCCCACTAGTTCTGTAATTGCTGCTTGGGAAAACTGAGCAGAAAACAAAATTAGCCCAATGATTATGATATGGAAAGATTATTTCTTCTGACACTATTAAATCAGCCCAACTCCATATCATGATTGGTGAGGGAAAGGTAGATAGGTGGAAAATTTGTGTGTTCCCCCTCCCCCAAGCCCTTTCCTCAGCAAGGAGAGAAGAAAAGCATGGATTTTCCTATCTTGCAACAATCAGAAGCTAGGGAACAAGGTTTAGGGAAAATGGGCAAGGAAAAAGAATCAACTCGTAAAGACATGGAAATAAACATTCCAGCAATCCTCATTCAATACTTGCATCTTATATGTTACTTATAGAAACCCTTTTATCAGCTACAGTAACAGGAAGTAACTATGACATACGAAAAGAGGCTGCAAAAATACCTGTACCTGCTACACAAAATTGCAATAATTAAAAAAAAAAAAACCAAGACAGAAAAGAAACAACAATTACAGTTTTATCAGGATTCTTAAGACTAGCGTAAGGCTTTCAACAATAATCAGCCTGACATGTTATCAGACAAACATGCGTAGTTCCATTTGTGAAAGTGCTCCTAAAAATTTCTGCAAAAAATGAAACAGAATATACCTTGTTTAGTCATCCACATTGAAGTTAAGTTTCACCATGTGTGCAAATTAAGATTTACTTCTAAATTCTCCTAATGAATGAAACACCAAAATAGGACAGAAACATTCCCCACAACTGGTTCCAAATATTCAAATTGGATTCACGGTGCCAATCAGTCACATTATAACTTTAGCAGGAGTTCTGTCTTAAATTTTAGTCTTCTAGTTGAAGACTAATATTCCTTTACAAAACAACACATCTTTTACTTTATGCCCCAAAACGCAAGCCCATTTTTAATAATGCTTTTTCAAGACCTACTTATCAATTCCATGCTTTCAGGACATTGCTAATATGAAATTATTAGATAAAAAGCTTATTTTAGAAAAGCTTCCAGAATTTATGCTAGTCAATGTATGATCTACTACTATTATACATTCTTAAACTTTGCTCTACCATGCAGTTACCACACAAAGAAAATATCCTGACAAAAAGTTAGTATACAATTGCTTAAGAAAAATTTAGTATGTTCTTTAATGAAGCCAAGAGTGTTTTGTTGGTTGGTTGGTGGGTTTTTTGTTTTGGTTTGTTTTTTTTTTTTCCCCTACAATTGTATCATTAAACACGGAGTAAAGCAGGCAAAGAGGAAATTAATTTCTAAGGAAAAAGTCCTGAAGGCATCATTCCCTGGGTGGCAACAGATGTGATTCACAACAGAGCAGTAGAGGTTTTTTATTTTGTTTTTGAGAAGCAGATGCAGATCTTTCTGATCCTATATTAGTAGACGGTAATTTGGACCAATACCAACAATCTAAAAAGGCCAAAACCAAAAAGGCAAGAAAATATGTACAGCAGAATTAATAACTTTGTGAGAAATCAAGAGGGTAAGTAATTTTTCATAAAATATGAGTACTTTGTTTATTTGCTTAAACAGATAAAAGTCAGTGTAAATGCGAACATTTCTATGGAAACTTTAAGGGAGATCAGGCCCAAAGCTCTTAATAATTAGACAGTTGGCAACATTCTGGAGATGGAAATTCTTTCTATGAATCCTGGAAAAAATATAACCTGGTATAGAATGTAAAAAGAAAATGAAAAAACTCATGGTAAACACTTATAGAATATGTCTTTTCACTCATCTGCTCCACTTACAAACATAACCACCACAAAATCTCAAACCAAACAAACCCTAGTACAATCCATTAAGCATAAGGGCAAAGACAAAGAGAGCTGAGATATCTTCATCCTTTCCTGGGCAGAAGGTAACAGTAGAGGTAACAGATAACACAGCTATAGAATCATAGAATCACTGAGGTTGGAAGGGACCTTTAAGATCATCAAGTCCAACCATTAACCTACCCTGACAAAACCACTTCTAAACCATGTCCCCAAGTACCATGTCTACCCTTTTTTTAAACACCTCCAGGGATGGCGAATCCACCACCTCCCTGGGCAGCCTATTCCAATGTTTAATAACCCTTTCAGTGAAAAAATTTTTCCTAATATCCAATCTAAACCTCATCTGACATAACTTGAACCCATTTCCTCTCGTCCTGTCACTTGTCACCAGGGAGATGTCGTCAGCCCCCACCTCTCTACAACATCCTTTCAGGTAGTTGTAGAGAGTGATAAGGTCTTCCCTCAGCCTCCTTTTCTCCAGGCTAAACAACCCCAGTTCCCTCAGACATTCCTCATAAGACTTGTATGAATAGCAGCAGCTATTTCCTCTGCACCTTCTGCCTCCCACAAGATGACAGCAGTATCTAAGAGCAACATCCATACTCATTGGATACACCGTGTATTTTCAGTGGATGGGAGTCCAAGAGAAGCCATGAAGCCATTCTTTGATTGATCTACTTTGAGTGCATGTCTGGAAGCTTCCTGTAGGATCTCTCCAGCAAAACTTTCCATTCCTAGTCTGCTCTATTCACCCTGCAACCTTAGCAGTACTAAAAATTACAGAGGTAGGGGAAGTGTAAGGGCAATAGCATGGATATGTATTCATCACAGTGAAGTGAGGAGATGTTATTCCATCAGCATTTTTAAAAATTACTCTTTCTCTGTGGTAGCTTATGTTGAGCAGATAAAGAATAAATTAAAGTATACTTTAAAAGATTAATTTTCAGAAACAATTACTGAAATTTGCTATTCTAATAGTACATCACATTAGGCACTTTTAATGAAAAAACCCATAAACACCAACCTCTAACACAAGGCTTTCCCAGAAAATCAAGAATACCATTGCTCTATGCATCTGTTCAACTATTATATCTGTTAAGTATCTCATTTGGTCCAAACACTCGCTAAAATGTTAATTACAGAACTCAAATACAAGTGTATTCATTAGTAAATAACTACGCTTGGAAGACTGTACGCGTTTGTTTTATCCGAATACTCTGGTAGTTCTTGTGAACGGCAGAAGGTTTGCCATCCCACATTCTAAGTAAAAAGAAAATGTTTGATAAATATTGCCAAATATCTTTATTTTTCTTTCATGATTAGAATCTTTTTGTACCCTGGAGAGGATGAGATATCATGCTCAGCTGCCCTTGGAAAACGCTGGAAACTGCTCTCCCCCGTAACTGCCCCCCCACGCCCCACCATAACGGATGACGCCTTTCTGTCAAACTTATATGTGATTCAAGTCCAAACAACATGGCATTTTGGGTAATGGATGCTATAATTAAAATGTGAGTCCTAAAAAACCTGTTGTTTTAGTGGGTGTTTTTAGTAATGGCTTTGTTTTACACGAAGATAAAAACTCCCTAACAAAGGAATTAATGTATTGCTTTAATAGGCTGCACCCTGAGTTAAGTTTTAAAATTTATGAGTTCTCTGCAGCATTGTTCTTTAAACAATGGCATTGTCAAATGCAACCAGTGAGAAGATTAAAGTTCTCCCAGCAGATTAAGTACAAATTATCTGTCCTCCTGTTTCAGCATCATTTGTTCATTTATCACATAACGTCTAGTATTTCTGGTCAGTGTCAATATGCTCTGCATCCTTGCAGTTAACAGATGTCTTCTCTTGTCGAATGAATTACTTTATGTTTCACGCACTGGTGGCCGCAGATGTGTCACTATAGCAACATCATTAATTTCAGATCTTACCGGAAACATGCACTCCAATCAAACCTAATTATACCACATTGCTTTCTTGTCCCACAATAAGGAAACTATAATGCAATTATTGGGATACTTCATTTTCTATTCTACTGTGGCAAATGAGAGCGCCACTGTGATGGACGCTTCTTGTCAAAAAGCTTATTGATGAAGCACAAACCCAATTTACAATCATACAAAGGACTACCTTGCAATTATGTTAGTAATGCAATGCTCCTTAGACTCAACAACTAATTCTCAATCATTTCCAGCGAAGCTTGGACCACAACGTAAGATTTTTGCAGACTGTTCTCTGGATTCCCTCTCATTTTCAATATTGAGGGAAAACTTCACCTGTTTAGATTTAACTAGACCAGCCTTTTAGTCCTGCTTTTTAGTAGGACTTGGACAGATGGCCACAAAACTGTCTCTCTTCCTTCTCCTCTGATAGCCAAGCCTTAAGTGGGCAGAAGAACAGAATCAACTGGTTTATATGACTAGAACTGAAAATTTAAGTGAGAAAGTACTGAAGCCAGCTCTCATGAACAGTGTATAATCATGCAATGCCAATCATGGATTAACTGTACAGATTCTGTTCATTACCTAACAGTAAGTTTCACATTTATGATAAAATGCAGAATGAGACCAAGTGTATTCAGAGAAGGAAACTGGAAGCAGCTACCAATATACTTGGGTTAAAGGTACATTGGCTACACATTTGTCCAGAATTAAAAATAGTTTAAAATTTGCAGTTTTTAATTACTGTTATATTAGGTTTTTTAATTACTGTTATATTAGATTAAGTGTATGGGTTGTCTTTCTAGAAGTAGAACTGCAGCAGCTTTTTTTTTTCCCAAACAATCTTCTATTTGTCAAACAGGGTAGTAGGTACATACAGCTTGAAGAAAAGAAGAGATAGTACACTGATTCTGCCACAGGATATAAACTGGCCACCAAAGTTAGAATCTAATTCTTGCACTGTAGAATTGGTTGAATGAACTGTTAGCATTTTATTTAGCAAGCCTCTTAAAATTTTCAGTGCATTCTAACTGTAAGCAGAATTCCTCAACACTTGAACCGCATTTCCAGTTTCGTATGGCAACTGGATTCTCTATCAGGAAAGTTTAAGAAGTATACATTCCTTTTGCTTACAACGTAGTGTTTTGGGCGAATGAACTCTACTGCATTGTTTTGAAAAGTAATTATTTTTGAACATTTTTTTTCCCAAAACATATGCTGTAAATTACATATTTCAAGCCTTTGGTGAGACAGCACTCTTAAAGTTACATAAATTATCGTGATGAAGGGTGCATTTAAAATCAATAAGGAGTTTCAAATAGCATACAAATCATTAGCTAACTGAAATAAAACTTGTTAAAAGAAGAAATGTTCACTTGCTTTGAAGAATTACCACACTATAATTAGCAATACATTTTTCTACAAGCTAAGAAACAAGGTGGCAATTGTCTTTATCTTTTACGAAATAGAAGAACAGCATTCAGAAGTGTACAGGGTAACATATGTACCTATAGAAAAAAAAATGAAAGTGTGTTTTGAAAATGTGGTAATATATTAAATTTACATTTAATTTCAAAATATGCAGTAACAGAAGTGTTCAGCATGTGAGGGAATGTGGAAGTATATCAAGCAGAAAGAGCTGTAAACTGGGTATTATGCTTTCTGAACAGTGTAACAGAGGCCAACCCCGTCCACCTCCCCAAACGCTTTCTTACTGCTTTGAACTATATTTTACTTAAAACCACTACAAAAATTCAGGTGTTTAAGAAACAACTTTCTCAGTTCAAAATTCAGCTTCTTCAAAAAACAGTACATTTACTAGAACTGATTTATCCAATCTCAGAAAGAACCAAGAAAGCAGAAGAAATACTGTATTTGCTGCAGAACTTAACTTGTTATTTATTATAATATTTTCCAAAAGAAACTTTAAGATTCCTTAAATGCATCTAGAACTAAGGGCATGGTAAGACTGTAACAAGTGTCAGTCATAATGGCAGGCAGCAGCATAGCGCAAGGTATTACTTCTTCACACACTTACCAACTTTCCGATCCCGTTAAGGGTTGGGTTTTTCACTACACTAGGTCAGGTACAGTAACAGGTTACAGTTATGAAGATGAAATCATTCAGCAGCTCTAGAACAGGTCATTGTAACACAAAGAGCAACTAACCTCATGGGGATAACAGATGTAATTTTGGAGGCTGATCTTATGACTTGTTTTGGAAATGACTTGCTTTCTTGAATGTCATTCTTAACTGGTACCATCATACAATATTGCAGTAGAAATGAGATGCAGAATAAAATAGCAATCTGAGTCTTCAGAGTCTTAATCCAGAGTCTTCAGAGTAAGATAGATGGTACTTTTACTAATGCTATCCAATATCCTGTTACTATAGCAGGAGTGTTCCCACTGGAATAAATCAAATACCAACTTTCACATGTAAGTACCGGCTTACCTAAGCCTATTGGTACTGGTACAATGTCCTCAAGCATATGCTTAAAACTTTACTGAAAAATAAAAATCAGTAGTCTAAATCTATTTTTACATTAACATATTGAAATATAGAATAAATTTTGGAAATTTTACAAAAGTCATATTTCAGAATTTTAACCTGATATACCTGTTTTATCCGTTAGTAAATAAACTAATCGTCCCAACTCTTCCGGTATGGTGCTAGTTCGAACAACTGTTCCAGGAATATTGTCATCTTTCATAATCATCCACCCATAGGCTGCCTTACCCATGTCCAAGTTCACACGTAAACTGCAAAGGAAATTTATACCATAATCAGTGTGAATATTAGGCAAAGCAAAAGTTATAACCATAAAAATAAAACCAGAAGCTATTTTTAGGATACCTGGGAAAAAAAAAAATCTTAAAACTATATGCAACAAAAATTTTGGAACAATGTTTTTGTTATGTGTTTGTAGAGTACATATCACATTAGAAATTCAGGCTCCATCCCAGGCTTTTAGGAGCCACTGCAATACAAACAAATGCAATACCATCCCTTCTGCATGAGACAGACTGCAACACTCTGGAGATTCTTGACACAATTACATTATTACACTTAGACAGATGAGAATATTATCTACATTTTATCAATAAGACCAGATCACTATTCAAGTCAGTTTTTATCTGTTAAAAAACAAACACCTATGTTTTCTTTATGATGTGAAAGTACAAATATTTTTGTACCTCTTCAAGTCACTGTTTTTTAAAAAACTATTTTTTATTTAGGAACATACAGCTATATTTGTCAAGTCTTCTTTCCCACCACAACCAATCAACAATGTTGCTGTCCTTCCTAAAATGTAGTTACAGAGGCTCTCTATTGCAAAAGCAGGATAGTGCAGCGATATGCACCCTCATGTGATGGCATGTGGGCTGGAGTTGCTACTTCCAGCAGCAATAAGGAACATTTGCATAGCTCTGTGCTAGAAATTGTAATTTGCAGCAAGTTTTACTGATTACACAAAGAAGTGCAAAATCAAAAGTATTTTTTTCCAGTTCACTTGGTGTCTGCATATTTATTTGTAAATGTTTCCATGTCTACGTCATACAAGAATTAATTGCCCTTTTACCTTTTATTCCTATGTTATAATAAAAAAGTCTTCACTCATGCCAGTCAGAGATAACTTTAATCACACTGCTCTTCCCCAGAATTAAATGCTCTAACTCAAAACTCTATGCCACCTTGTTTTAAAACTCTAAAATGCTGCTTTCCTTTACCTATTCACCACATTGCTGCTGCCATGTCAGAGGAACAGTGACTAAGGAATAGGCACACGTTCATTTCTGTTGACTCTGCTCTAACAGAAACACTGAAAAAACAGCTGGGACAGTGGCTACATGAACTAGTTGTAGCTAATTGGCCCGGGGCACAGGACTCAGAGTGACTGTTAAAGCTGTTCGAAAGCATATATCAAGGTCAAAATACTGCTAATGCACTTCAGACCTTTTTTAACAGTTCCTGCAGTGCTGCTTTACAGCATAACCAAAACAGCAGCCACAAACACTTTTCATCTGTCCTCTTGCAACCACAGCCACAGATTGCTTGTGAACTACCTGAGGTAACAGTGGAGGGAACAGTGAGCCACAAACTGCAATATCGCATAAAGAGATGTATTTAACTAGAATTGTGAGAATATATGAAATTTCAACACATACTGAAAAAAAATCAGTTTATTCCACATCCCCTCCTTCCTGAGTTTGTACAGCAGAAGACAACACATGTTCCTGCACCAAAAGGAACAAGCCTTTTTGATACAAGATTCTTGAGCGTTCAAGATGGTATTTTGTTCTTTAACTAGCTCTTATTTTCCCATTAAAATCATCAGCGGCAGGAAACCATCCCCCTACCTGGTGATACACCCCAATTAGTTTTGCAGTATCATACGTGGGCTCAGCTGCCTTCAGAAACACAAATATATAAAAAAAATTAGGACAGACAACAGAAGAACTCTACCAGATTCTTTTTATTGAAAATGCTACAGCATAACAAGGAAAAAAATACTGGAAGTCACTTGCCTCACACTTCCCTCACACTGGTTAACTCCAGTTTTACCCTGTCTTACTCAATCCAGAGCCTGTCCTGAGCAACCAGTATTTGTATTATGTATGTCTGTTAACTGACAGCGTTAGAGAGAATATAAGAACCAAGTAACACACTTCACACTGAGATACGTATCAATCAAGAGAAGGAACCGGAAAAGATTTATTCCTCTTAGAACCTAGTAGTTAGCCAGTCAAGTACAAAGGATGCTGTCTAGCTCAAGAAGAGAAACACAAGTACACTTACTTTATTTAAGAACAGCTAGACATTTGGTCTAGCCAGGAGTAAGCAGAACAAGTGAAGGATGAAAGCCACACATCACCCCGCTTCAAAGAGGCATTTGGGCTATAAATATTTTTTTCTGCATGGGACACCAAAACAGGAATTCTGCAATGAAAGCTCTATTTAAGAGCTGCAATCTCAGGTACACGGCACACAGAGAAATCCACGTGGCTGCTCTGCCAGTGGAGACCTACAAAGTCATCCAGATAGGAAAAACTGTACTTAAGTAAGATTAAATCAGAAAAGTCTCTCAAAGCTCAAGTGCGGTTCATAGCTTCACTTGCATCTTTTATAAGCATGTGTGTTACCTGGTTTGAATGTTCTAAACACTCTCAATACACATTTAATTATAATTTCACTTAAATATAATTTAAAGGTAAGGAAAAAAAAAAAAAAGAACAGCTTGTCTTGCTGAGTGGTGAGGAGAAATCTGTATTTGAAAGCATCAAGGCTTTCCAGCATGCACTGCTAAGTGGAACAGAGTGTATCTCCTTTATGCTGATGGACCTAATAGAAAGCTGGAACCACCGGCCTCCAGAGAAATAACGTCTCCCCGGTGACTAGTAAAGTCCAAGCCAGCTTTCTGGCACACAGAGGTATTGGGTACATGCTTGAATTGTTAAGATAAATAAAGAATTAAACAGAAACAAAATAAGAAATGAGGGCTATAGATGCCTTTTCAGTATTATTTCTAAAATTTGTACACTCTTTCCTGCTCTCACTTCCTTCACTTGGTGCTTGTTGCCTTAGAGGAAATTTTTGTCTTTGAAATCATTGTAGCTATCACCTAGCACATTACGGACACTGCTGTAACACTAAAAATGATGGAGGCCTGTACTTACTGAGTTTGCTTTCGAAACAGGAAATGTCTCTAACAAAGCTTCACAGGAACAGATAGAAATACTTGACTGATAAGTTCAAGAACTTTTACACAATAAAACAAGGAGATACTAAGCTTACTCAACACCAAACTACTTTCAGTGCCTGACAATATTAGCTATCATGTCTCAGAAACCCTTTGTGGACTTTAAGAAATCCCATTATATAGCCAAAACCATTTTAAATTCACCAGTTTTTAAATCCTTCTCAATTTCATCCAGTTTAAAAGACTCCATGCATATCAGTTATTAATGAAAATGCACAGAACAGCATCATATGTGGCATTAGCACACTGTTGCATCAGTAACACTAATTTTTAGCAAACCAATTAACATGCAATATTTAGACACAGTATGTTAATATAGATATTTGAAGGCTGTTGCAGAGAACAGGCATATTTAGCGAACATAATAGTGTGAAGTTTCTTGTCTCTCAACCTCAGCCCTAGTTACCCTAGAGCAGGCAAACCCTAAGGTAAATTGCATCCAACTTGGGGATTTATTCCACTAAGAGCCAGGGTGGCATTTCTCAGCAATTCAGCTTCAGAACAAATCAATAACACATTTCAGAATCCACACTGCTTTTACTACAATTTAAAACCAGATACTTTTGCTTTTATACCCTCAAAAACATGAGTAGTGTTTTAGGTTACACAAATTCATATTTACAGGACTTCTAGATTTCATTTTTTCCCAAATGCTAATGACGTTAGGTCCCCTTGTAAAGATTTCTGATTTTATTTTTTAGTCAATATGGAAAAATTTGCCAATAAGCAAGGGCCTTCAATGAGAAACTTTCAGACAAATACATTTAGAAACTTCAGAAACATTATGCCTTTCACGACTTGGTGAAAAGCAATCAAGACCTCATGAAGTTAGCAAAGATAATTTTGTGAATAAAGTGATACCGTGCCTAATAAAATTCAAGTGTCAATTTGAATCAAAATCGAATGATAGCTTTATTTGAGCTTTGGCAGGCAGGCAGAACTTCCTGAGCAGAAGTATATAAGCAGAAGTTTCGTAGCAAAAAAACCCAAACCAAAACAACAAAGCCCTGCCAAAACTCCAGATAAGTGAGTACCCATAGTGGTATGCAATTTTTAAAATAAATAAAGTGATTGAAATGTGGTCTTTTTATTTTCAGGACTTCTTTTTAAAGGACATACTGAAGATCATATTTGGGTCACATTAGTACCCAAAATTGTGCCCAATTCCCTATAGCTAGACCACCTAAGCTTCCCATATCCCTACATGCTTGAAACAGATATAAACTATACACAGATAAACACATTATTTACAATCTAGGAAACAATATGGAATAATTTTTAAATTATTGGTCAAGAAACAACCAAAAGTGTTTTAATTTCAACATGCCTGGAAAGTTAGATCTTCACAGAAAGTGATTTTAGAGCCTTCTATTAACTGGCACTAAACAAATGAAAATAGAACAAAACAGAAATTACTTCTTTTAAACACAATATTCTATCAAGAGCTAAATAAATAAAAATCAACTCATAGCTCATCCCTTTAATCCCTAATTCCCTTTCTTCCATATGTTATTTGGAGAGGAAATTTGAATATAATATTCCTTTTGTGTTTAGCCCACTATATATATTTTTATTTAGTCTTCGCTGCTATCTGTCTGATACTCCCAAGAAGTGTCTCAGATCTGTGTTCTTGTTTGCTTCATAATTGGTCTCACTAGTTCTCTTGGACTAATTTTTCTAAATTTTGTCTATTATGTAAGCATATAAAAGGAAATGAAAGGAGGTACACACAGCACTTCACATAAAATCCAAGCAATGAATGTAACTTTAAGAGAGACCTCAATCCCACAGTTATGCTTAAATGTGTGGCAAAAAAATGCGTATCAACCCTGTATTGCCATAGCGACTGTGGCACATGTAGTTTTTCAAGGGCCACATGTAACCTAGGTACAGAAAATTAGATGTTGTAACATAGGTAGAACTTAAAACCTCAGGACGAAATCTGGGGAATAATTAATGAGAAAATTAATCTATTAATTTCTTACAGGCTGAAGACACAGTAGAGTACAAAATACAAATAGAACGCATGTCAAACGAGCACCTTGGCACAAGAGATGTAGCATATGCAGCTCAGAATTACAACAATTACTTCCTATTAAAAATGTTTCTTTGTTATTTTCACATTTATCAGGTCAGATGCCTTCTTGCATTAAGCCTCTTATACAATGGCAACAATATTGACATTAGATGTTTAATAAAAATAATGTTTAAAACATGAATATTTTTAGTGTATTCCGGACAAATTTGGCATTACTTACTGTAATACTATTAGATTAAAAACAGAAAAACAACTAGAAGCGAATAGGCAATGTTGCAAGGTTAGAAAGGAAAATGATCTACTGCAATATATCAGTTAAATAACTTTTTTTTAAACTGATTGTGCTTTCTCTATGTAGCATGAGTATCAGACATTGCAAGAAAAGCACAAAGCTAGCTCAGGCAGTAGTACAGCACCATACTGGTCAGGGTAAGACTTACTCTTAGCATGAGAGAGACACCCCATAGCTCCTGTTGCATGAAGAAGTCAAAATTAGTTTGTAAAATATCAAGAAGCTTCATATAATATTTTTCAGTCTCTATATATCATGGTATGGTATAGAGGCATAATACACATTTATAAGGATTGCTTAAGCTACTTTATGAGTAGCTCTTTAGCTCTTCCACACTGAAAACTTCGCATCATATATCTAATATATATTCGGTCTCTATATGTGAGACTACATATACTGATACTCTAACATCTGTTTATTATACAGATTAAAGCTCCAACACGGACAGCACAAAGTACAATATGATTTAAAGCAGCATAGCTGCTTGCTGCTGTTAGACAGACACTACAGTCCTGTATAGGTGTGAGTTCCCTGGACCTTGGGAATACACAGGAACACACTGAATAAGACCTCCTTTTTCATATTTGTAGGATCCAGGATTTGATTGCATATTAACGAATTTCAAATACAAGACCTCCTAGCAGTGTTTTCCTCACTGACCGCTGAAGACAGATTGACATAACTTGAAGGATTTTCTTTAAATGTTCCTCTTAGAGACCCAGAAAAAAGCAGCTGGGAGTGAGGTGTGCCCTAAAATTTAAGCGCAAGGCAGCTCCTTCCAAGCATTTGGGACAGCTTATTTTGGCAGAATGGCTCAGCACCCAGAAGTCTTGGGGTGTCTGAAGGAAGGGACAAAAGACATTTCAGCTTCTGTGTACACCAAAACTAAAGGATCCTCCTAAAAGGATGGCTGATTAAGCCCCTGTCAATCCAGCTTTAAACTGCTACTAAATATTGAGTCTGGATGATACGCATTTTTACCAGCTCCCCAGACAGTATTTATCATTTTATGGTAAGTCCTCTACATTTCTTATCAGCTAAGCAGAAGCATGTAGAGCTACAGAATTCACAAGCCTGTACACGTGAGGCAGTGATTTCACCAAACACTGCTTGGCTAAACCTAAATTATCTAGAAAAACTTTCCTGGCTACATTTTTTTTTTTTGGGGGGGGGGGGGGGGGGGGGGGGGGCGGAGGGGAAAAGAAAACCAAAACAACCAAACAAAAGGATTCAAGTCAAAGTGCAACTCACTTTGTCTTTCAAAGTGTTGAAGATGACTGGACAATGAATAAACAAAGTCCCATTATTTGTTGGCAGAGGGGATCCAATTTGGTGGTGCTGTACCATCACTAAGGTTAGCCTTTTCTTTGGCCTTGGCTGTCATTTCTAAACCAATTACTATGGCAGCTCAAGTGAGCTGATGAAAAGATGCTACAACTAAACGTCAGGGGAAAGGACAGAATTGCTTTATGGGAAGGCTCTCTAACAGCCCGACCATCTTTCCTGCACCCATATACACACCGTGATTTTCAGCTCAGCAGTTGAGAGCGGGTATCTCGTATCCCACATTGATTGAAGTCTCTTCTATTCTTTTGTACTTAAAAATACAAACTGTGTCTCTGACAGCTTTTTCATACAAATTAAAACTGAAGCAACTGATCAAATTAGTAGCTGCAAAAATTGAAGGAAAAACCATTCAAGACTTACATGATTTGTATTGGAATTTTAAATGTGTATGGTGTCTTCAGTGCCACACAAAAGGGAAATTAAACTCTCCTTATAGAAATGCAAGCCTGATTTTAAAAAGATATAAAATTAAACAGAATGTATCTAGAACCACAGTGACAGAATTAAATTGGGTAACCAGGTAAAAGATAGCATAACAATGACAAAGCTTTGCCTCATCTTCCCCCACCTGAGATGCTGACTTTTCATTACTGTGACTGTTTTTGCCCTCTGCCCTTCATCATTCAGAAAATAGACAATCCAGAAAAATACAAGTTGTTCAACAAATGGACCTTACTATTTGGGGGGGAAAAAAAAAAAAAAAGGAAACAACACAGGCCTAACAGGCCTAAGAACTTCCACACTGGTATCACAAAGAGAAGCAGCATGGACACACCTGAGGCCACATGCTTCCCCCAGCCTGCTATGTTATAACTGCACTAGGTGACACAGAATCATAGAACTGTCTAGGTTGGAAGTGACCTCAGATGAGATCCTGTAAACTAATGGAGACTGTATTTCAAGCAGTGATTTTATTTAAAACAAGTAATGAAATGGTCTCAGTGACACTGGAAGAACCTATGGATGGGCATTAATGTATCCCTAACTGGCTAGAGCCAACTAGAAAAAGCCTAAGAATATCAAGAAACATGGAAAAACTCAGAGAATGGGTGAGCATAATCCTAGAGAGATTTATTTGGGTTTGGACAGTCTGTCAAAGACTTGCTTTCTATCCTCTTTCCCAATACATTTTAAGAAATTCAAATAGATTAACTCCGTAGAGAGGCAGATTCCCTATGGAGGCTCCCTGGGCTATGCTTCCTCCATAGGGGGCAAAGAAATGCCAATACAGAAGAGTAATTTTTAATGGCCAAACGTTTCTGGGAGCATGGGGCTGTTCAAAACATTTTGAGCACAATGGTTCTAACTTACAACCAATTAAGAGCTGGGCTAAGCTTTCAATGTTTACTACTACTTTTTCTCCATTTTACCTGAATCCTTGTACACTACAGAATGTTTGCAAAGTTGTGGTTTTTTTGGGGGAGGGTGAGGTGGGTGTTGGCTGTTCCAGTGTTTTTTGTTTGGTTGTGTTGTTTTGGTTTTTTTTTACAGTTGCTTTATGTTTATACCTCTGAAGTCTTTCATGCCCCACAGTAATACTCTTCACACAGTGAAGCAACATTGATCTAGAGATGTATTTAGGATGCAGATAAATCACAAGGAACTCCCTGGAGCAAAAGTTCCTTTTCCTATTAATAGGAGAGGCTGCACAGAGATCAGTTAAATTCTGCTAACAGTTAGTTACCTCCTCATCATCATGTTCACCAAACACGTCTGGCCATCGAAAGTTATTTTTATTGCATATCTGCAATTTCCCTTGCCCTGCAAACCAAAAGCCAACAGCAAAATCAGCTCCATATTTAGGAACTTCCTGAATTCTCTAAAACCATCAATCAACACATTTCATGTGTGCATGAGTTCAGATATGGTGTGCCTCTACCAGTCAATCCTAATCTCCCACATTCATTTCCTTTACCTGTGAAAAGTTCATTATCTTCCCCATACAGCTATTTAAAAAATAATGACAGGACACAACACCTGGTGCTTCAGTGTCATTAGTCTTGCAATTTTAATCTCCAAGAATTTACACTCCAAATGCAGCCTAAAGAATAAGTCATTTCCATGCTTAACATCCAGAAGAAAGAAGAGAAAGTGTAGTTATATTTGAACACCGGTATGACTGGAGTTGTTTATTTTGCTAACAGTGTGGGAAGCGACCCTGCATACGAATGAACTGAGTTGAAGAAAAGTTGGTACAGAAATAGATAAACCTATAGAGAAAAAAGTATTCTCTGATAGACTCTTACCTGATCTTCCATAGAGTAACTACATGGTCCATCTCAGAATTAAACCAATCACATTCTCTAATACTTTTGCTTTGTATATTATTTCCCACAAGCAATTGAAAAATGGTATTAGGTGTATCTGATATATTATTTTTGGAAAAGAACTATTTCACAAGTCCACTAAACTGCTCTCTTCAGAGTTGATAATGAGCTGCTCAATCAACATGTTTTTCAGTGGCATATGTTGAACTTTCAATATAGAGTCAAATTTACTTACACCACCTATATGCTTTTAATCCTCTTGCATCCAGTAACAAAGATATATCTGTCTTTTAACCACTTTAATAACTTCTGGCTTAGTATGTTTATTATGGAAGAACAGAGTGACCAACAACAAGTGATCCTTTATACTCTTAGCTCATTTTTCCCTTCCCCTACATGTCTTCGATGATTAAGTGCTTCTTTCAGCAATATACAGACTTTACTTATCACTTGAATGCAGCACTTTTTGCCTCTTCACATGGATAAGTTGCTTAATATTCAGTAACTCTGTGTGTATGGGGGGAATGACAACATGACCTGAATAGCAGCATCATACAAGCAGTAAGGAAATTATAAAAATGGCAGTATTTAGAAAGATATCACAAAATTGAACCACGAATGTGTAAATAAAAACAAGAGCCAGTTACAGGAAGTGGAAACTGTTCTAAGATGACCATTTTCCACGACATCTCCTCAATTTCCCAGTAGATCTGCTGGAACCTTCTCCTTCAACTTCCCAACAGAACCAGTTGCTCTTGCAACACAAAAGTAGTATAAAAATACAAGTCCTTTAAGTTATAAAACCTTAAGACAAATACTTCCTGAGCATCAAATTTGTCAAATATGATACAGTTGCCTTCACATAGACATGCACTTAAAAAATATGAACACAGTAACATGTAAGTCATGCAAGCTTAGATTAGAATACCTAACGAAATCCTCCTGTTTGTTTTGGTTTTTTTTTCCCTTACACTATACACTACATGGATTTAAATATTGTGTGCAAACTTGAGGGGACTAACAACCTATGGTTTAGTTGCTGCTAACTCTGTGGCTAGCTACTGGGCTTACTGAGTGACGTATCTCAAACTGAAGAGTTCCAGAGAGCGTCTAAAATTAACAATCACCTTAATCTAAACACTAGGTATTTAAACAGCAGAGTATTTCCATTTTGCAAAGGCAATACCCATTCAAGGAAAAAAATTCATTTCGGAGTCAGTGTTCTCAAAATTCATTTCAGAGTCAGTGTTCTCACTTCTGTGTCCACAGGAGACTTGATTACACACATGGATATTATTTCCTGTACCAGTTTATCTGCACTTTGAATATATAGTACTCATGCTTAATGAATTAATTAATTCAGGCCAAGTCTCTACTTGGTTACACGTTAGAAGTCCTCTCATTGTAAAAGCACACCTACATTATTCAGCCATTCAATTTAAATTAATCATTGTTGTAGTAAAAAGTCTGTATTTTAACCAGAGAAATGGAACGTTTTCAGTATTTAAGGCACTAAAAATAAAATTCCAAAGTATACCTGAGCAGTTTATTCAAATACATGGTTTTCTAAAACCACATGCTCAAATATACCGAGATTGTATCCTTATTAATACATTTATGCTCGTAAAGGATTAGATATCCTGATTAGTCCAGTAAGATGAACATTATACAAAAAAAATACAACAGTATTGTTTTCTGTACAGTGATCCTTCAAGAATCAGCAGATTTGTTGGCACCTTCTCCTTCAGCTTCCTGATAAGATCAATTTCCTTCGCAATGAGAAGCAAGTATAAATTTCAAGAAAGCCACATTCAGTGAAATTAGACATCTGTGTTTTTCTTTCATTCTTATACGTACCTGATCGGGATGATATAGGAAAACAGAAGGAGGAACCGGAAAAGGTTGCGATACCATGGGCCTACAAATCCTTGCAAGGTTACCATAACAACTGATAGTGCAACTAAAGCCAAAAACAGGGCTTTGGTCAGTTGATTCAACTCTAGGTCCAGCAAGCCAACCTAGAGGAAGAAGTATAAATCAAGTTAGTCATGACTTTTTCTTAAATTGACACTTTTGCAGTGCAAACAATTCGCTATTATTGGCTTTTTTATTCCTACCTATTAAAAATCTATGCACTTGTAACAATTAACTGCATTTTGATAACTGAATTGATTACTGTTCCTATGCTTGCATGCATTAGATGCTCCCTGGTTACAGGACAATAACAATTCCCAGAACCAGTGTGAACTGTCCCAGCCAGGTCTTCTGAATGCCTTTACGTCTGACACATCCCTCCCCCATCCCCTGACACAGAATAGGAACACAGGAGGGTAAGGAGAAAAGACAATTAAAGATGAACAAATGAGCAGGAATAATTTTCTTTTGCGATGCACGCAGCAAAATACTGTCGCTGTATATTATATTTGTAGGGTGGCTACTGCTCATTTACTGCTAGAAGATCAAAAACCTGTTAGAGTCAAGAATCAACAGACAAATGCAACAGAGCTACCTGCTCATTCATGTAACTGTAACTTGTAACTGTACTCCCATACCTGTCTGTAAATCTGAACTAATTTCACAGAAATAATTTTTAATTGTATGACGCTTTCAGTTATTCAATATAATAATAAAAAACAACAATCAAGTGGACTATCCATTTTCAAACCAAAATAGTAAAACAGCTTCCACTTTTCACAAGTATAAAAGTATTTGATTTAGAAACATTTTAGCAACAACATTGAGAATGTATCTTTCATCCACTGTTTCTCATGAAAAAATATTTTTAAGCTATGTAGCTAAGACTCTCACCATTTCAATAATGTATGCTGTAAGCTAAGTATTTATACTCCACTTCTTAGGATGCTCTTGTAGTCAGTAAAATATGTGGGAAAATTGTATCAGGAAGAGTTTGCTAGGCCCCATCACAGATGCCCCTTTTATCTCCAAGTCTTGCCAGTAAGACCAGTAAAACATAACACTCCCTTAGATAACAAACAGTATGCAAAAGAACCACTTTAAATATAGTTCTTAAAAATTCCAGCAATCTTACTTATACATGGGCTGTCCCTTCCCTAGAGAACCAGGCAGCTGAAGACCACAGCGGCTGATTTATCAGCTGCATTTAAAAAGCGGCACAACGAGGACAAATATCTTGCAATTTCCGCTGCTTCAACTACTACATAGTTTATGCTTGAATTATTGAGAAAAATAGGTTTTTGGATTAAAATGAAGAAAAATTAAGCCAGGGAAGTAGAGCATGTTTCAAAGCCCAGATCTCTTTGCGTTGACAAAGGCAGCCTAAGTTTCAGGCCTCGCTGAGGATCAGATGAAGTCATTATTCATTCAGTCAGGGAAAAAAGACTCAATTACCTCAACCTAAAGATGCTATCAATGAATGCAAAGTGCATATTTTACTCTATTCATCCAAATCCCATTAAAAAGTGAAAGGAATGATTTAATCTGGCCTTCTAGAGTTGGTCTTTTTTTGTAATAAAATAAAGAATCACTGTCTTGCAATATGCATAACCACTACCTCACACTTTTTTTTTTTCCTGCATCACGGTAGTGAAAGCCTCTCTCTCCCCTCAGCTCCCCCCTTTCCCCCCCCGCAAAAACCCCACCCCAGTATAGAAATGAATAAAGAGCTGCTTTGGAAAGAATGCCACTTTTTGGACAGAAACATTAAATTTAGTCCACTGCACACTGATACGTAGCTAATTCAAAGCATTAATACCTTTCTAATTGATGAAGACAGATGTGAATTTAGTTTGGAATCCAACAAAAATGTGTTTGAAGAGATATTAAAAGAATAAAAAGGTTGATGATGAAAAATTTTCACACTATAAATCTCTTGCTCAAGAACATTTGGTTTGTTATTAGTAATGTCATCCTTTTTAATATAGATCATACTATTGGCCATAGTCAATTTTAATATTTTCATTTACTATAGCACGTGAAGGCAATTGCTAAACCCTACTTAAGAAGGCACACAAAGAAAGTAAGTTTTAATAGAAATGCATTCACCATTTCTCAAAAGTTACTATAATGTACTGAAATATACTTAATTAGTTTAATTCTGTGCCTTTCCACTTAAACAACTTCTGTACTCAAACTAATGAAACATGAATTATCCAGATACATTTTGTGTAGAAATTCACTAACATTCTCTAAAATTCATCAGAATATTGGAAATATTGGAAAGGTGGGTAAACTTCATTTTAACTACATTGATTTTATCAAAGCATTTGTAAAATATACCATCTTAAGAAAGCAATTTCTTTCCTTTTGAAAATAATTATAACCAGAATAATTATGACAATATAAGAAACAGAGGAGTTAAGAATTTGAGTAATTTTCCACATTTATTGCTACATCAGAAAAGCAATTTTTCTTCTACTTGTCATAATATTTGTTCTATTTGAACCAACTGTGTTAACAAAATTAAACACACCACTGGAAATTTTAATCTCCAAGGGAAAATTTGTACATAATGTCTAAGACAATCACAACAGTTTTGCAAAGGGGCTGCTCTAAGATAATGAACACAATAATTGCCTGTATAATCTAAAATGCTACTAATGGCAACAACTGGAAATCCATTTAGTTCTTCTTTAATTTATGCACAAAGTTTTAAATAGCTAATGGTTCTCAGTACAAATAATGGCTCATACCATCAATAAAAAGTATGGCACTGTCTACTTGCACCAAAAAAAAAAAGCGTACAAGTTTTAAGAATACTTTATTTTTGAATGAGAAAATGATTAAAGATCTGAACTTAACATTTTGGACCACAAGGTGTAAGTCATCATCTTATGAGAAAAGTCTTAATTTAATTACCAAAAGTTGAAAGCAATAAAACCCCTTTCTGACTACTGAAGTAGAACATGAACAACAATATTGCTATTGCTGCCCTAGATGCTTAACTTTTGGGAAAGGTTTTCCTCTGAAGCTATTATTGCAGTAATAAGCCAATTCTTCTAACATTATAAAAAGTATATTACTTGGAAAATGAGAAAAAAAAATTATGCTAGAATATTAAAATGCAAAATTTGATAATAAAATGTTGCAAAATGGTAAAGATTTCTCAAAATATTCTAGCGCAGTCATTTTTTAATTCAATTACAGTTTTAAGTGCATTAGAAATAATTGCTCACAAATAGCCTTTTTTAAGCACCCTACTTTAAGCCTGTTGAAGTATTAAAGCACTGTCTTAGGAGAGACTTCCCCCCCAAACAAATTCCTCCACGAAGGTAATTATATTTCAGTAATCAGTCTGGTTCTGCACTGGCAAACACCATACTGACGACAATGAAATTTCATGGTATGTATGTTTGAGATAGACTTTGGCTTTAATTTGCACTATAAACATAAAAATTTTCTTTCCTATTCTAATACATGCTCTGAATTTAACTTTATTAAACCTTGAATACTAGTCATGTTTTCATTAATTCTATTCTAAACTTAGATGTAGCATCTATGCAAACAGTAAGGTAAATATTTAAAATTACTAAAATTCAAATAATATCTCTTTCTTCATTGGGCTGACAAAAACAAGCTTTGCCTAAGAAACATTATTCAGGGCATTTCATCATTTATAATTTTTTTTTTAATATAGACTACTACATACAGTTAGCTGCATGTATCTGAAACCTATGGCTTTCTTCAATGATCTTTTAAACCTTTCCTATAGACCCAAAAATAATAGATAATTAATTTGTGTTTAAAGGCTAAATTAAGGTAAACATATAATGACATTTTTTTATCTTTGACACTAAAAACATGTACAGCAACTTTGGAATCTGTAAATGTTTCTTCTTTACCAAGTTTCCTAATTTAAGTTTATTCCTATGATTCAAAATCTTGACTATTCAGCAATCCAGGTAACCACATTAAGTTAACATAATTATGAATCAAAACAAGCAAAGCAAGTGAATTCAAGTTTAAGGAAGCATCTTTCCTTAATTCACTGTACTCAAGTAACGGTCTGACAAATACGTTTCTCTACAAGCCTGTCTTGATTAACATAAAACCTGCCAAATTTCGGTTACAGAATGTTACACTTTTAAATCAATATCTTAATCATTCTTTTAAGCAGTAGATGCAAAGGTAGGACAAACAAAGAAAACACTGAAATATATAAAGTGACCATTTAGTGAAAAAAGTCACCTATCCCTGCTTTTTCTGAGATCCATTTTCAAACAACCCAAGCACTTGTTTAGCTGCAAAAGCAACAATGATAAACCTTGAAAACATTTTCTGAAGCACTAAAAACCTATTACAAATGTTATTCATTTTAGAATTAGAGCAATAATCAGGGGGTGGGGAGGGTGGGTGTTTACTTGACTTAGTAAAATTTAAATAAACTAGTTTAGTCCACTCCAGTGGAGTTTATATTTAACATTAATCATATCCCCAAAGAAACAAATTACAATTACTTGTCTGTATTCTTACAAAATACACCCCATATCCAACAGATAAGCATTTAAAACAGCAGAAATATTTTAAAACTCCAGAAGAAATACATGATTCTCATCCAAAGGAAGAAAAGTAAGCTGCAAGTAGAGAATGGTTTTTGGAATGCTTTGATGCATATTCAAAAACAGAGGTTTAAATGCTCTTAAAAGCAAAATAAGTTTATCACATTTTGAAATTACCCTTCTGACTTGCCTGTTTTTACATGACTGCATAATATCTATGTTTGAAATAAACTAATCACTTCAGAAAAATATTACCCTTTTGTAGCTAGCAATATCTCTAATGCTAAAAGAAAATGAAGACAAACATTTCTTCCTCTTTTTGCCTCCTTTATTCATCCATTTATATCATTGCCTTTTCCAGACTCAACGTCATCTGAGTTCAGATACTCAAAGAAATGTGAAAGTCCTCTCCAGGATTTAGAGGTACTCAGACCTCTCTAGTTCAGTCTACTACAGTAAAAACTGTGAGCTATATCCACAGCTTCACTTAGTGGACTCAGCTGCTTGAAGTAAAGCACTCATTTTGACAAATACTGGCCACAGATTTCATAACCTTCTTAAGTGTGTCTTCTTTTTCAATTGTGTCCTGATTTATCCTAACACCAATGACTTACTATATCTGTAGTAAAACATTATGTTTCAAAAGATCAAAGTGAGAGAAACTGAAGGTGACCCATTCTTAACATCCAGTTGACTATAAATCTGGTATTCATTAAGTCTTTCGCAGTTTGCTCAACTATCCTAATGTCTCTAAGTATTCTTCAATTTGATGCCTCTTTTTAGACTCAGTCTTTACATAACAATGAAGCCAAACGATCCATATTTGCCTCCACCTTACTTTAGTATTTTGCTTTAACTTGACTGAAGGCTAAAAAACAGACTTTGCGGCAGTTAACGAAATGCCATGTGTAGTTTGGTCAGCAGAGGGTGCTCAAGGTTGGTGCTAGCTACTGTTTTCAAAAGCTCGCCGTCGATAATGCAGTACCAAGCACAGCACTGTACCTTTACAGGGCGACCTGTATCTCTCTGTGATCTTCGTTGACCGACAGCATTTATCTCGTTTAGTTTTAAGCGTTTAGAGTTAATTATTCGAAGGACTTGAACAATTCAGTTTGTGTACTGAAACTATTATATTTCCTTCTTAGTGAAAAGTTACACTTCATACACAGTCAGACTTACAGAATCATAGAATCGTTTTGGTCGAAACCTTAAGATGCCAAGTAGTCAGATGCTGTGCAACCATACGTTCTCTGACTTTGCTATGTATTTGTCACTCACAAGAATGATAAAAACATGCATAGAGCACATTAAGAAACTGAAAAGGTTAATGGCTTCTTAAACTCTGGCATCCATATAGGGATTGTGCTGTATTAGTAACATACCCTCCTCCTATAAAAGCAATCAATTGAAAACATTTTCTCAAAACCACCCATCAATTTAGAATAATTACTTCAATAATATAAGCTAACTAGTCATACTGGAGACTTCAACAACCAAAAGCATTCACACAGTGAACTCTAAGACACCCGTTTTTTCAATTTAAACAATCTAGGTACACAAGATTTCATACAGAAGACATTCAGAGTTTCTAAGAACAACCCTCCTTACATGTGATCAAAATTGGTAAGACATGGAATTCTGGGTGTAAAAAAGATCAGGATTTAAAGATGTTGCACTGGAGCACTATCTTCAGATTTATATTTCATCTGTAACTTTTACATCAGTTCCTTTCATGGTCAGAATACAAAATAAGCAGCTTTACACATTATACACTATTATTAAAACATACTCGAGGGAGACGGCATTTTTTTCAGATCTGAGTAGATAAAAAAACATGGGTTACTCTCACAGATGAAAATAATTAGCTTTGCCAAAGTAGCTGCAAAACTAGCATGGGGAGAACTGGTCCCAAAGTTTTTATTGTGTTGAATTCGCAATTATATAAAAAAAGAAATATAAAAAATTGTGATAGGCGTAAAAAAAGTAAATGAAATAGCTCAGTAAGAAGTACTACTTCCTTTAAGAAAAACAATTATAAGAGGGACCCACCAAATTGGTAGCAACAATTTTCATTTGGGTAGATTTTGGAAATTCTAATATATCTACACTTCAGACCATGCAGCTGACTGGTCTAAATAATTTTTTTATACAGAGAGCTGCACGCATTTATTTTTGTCACTACAAGGATTGCATTTGTGTTTTTTTTATGTGTCACAGTGTATGTTCAATAAGATTTCATAAATGGAATGAGAACTTTGTAGCTTTTTCAAAGACATCTTTGAAATTAAGCAAACACTTGAAAACATGTATCTAAAGAAATCCAACATTTGCTTAGTCCACATTAAAAATAAGGTGTTAGTAACTCAGCTCCTCGTAGACTACCTAGATTAAGCTATTAGCAGAGATTATCACGTATTTTAAAGGGTTTATCTCACAACAGGGCTGGGGGAAGAAAGGTCAGAGCTAAAGTTATCAAAACACACATGACAATTTTTTCCATTAAGAATTAAATTAAATAAATGAAGCAAAGAACCCATTAAGTTTAAGCTTCTTTGAAGTTTTACCATTTCATTTTATCCCAAATCAACAGTAAGTTCAAAAACAGTTAAAAAGGTTGTGGTTTTTTTTCTTCCCTCTTACTTGAGGTTAAATTGAAAAGTGCATTTGAAAATCTCTTTCCGTGAAAATTACATACATTTTATTTCATTATACCTTACTATTTTAAAAGTTACAAGAAAGTTGGAAAGAAAACTGCATTGGGAAACAGTGGCATACATTAAGTTGGTGCTTACGCCACAAAATACATGGAAATCAGAGCTGCAACCTTTCTTCATGGAAGTGTAATTGAAGTAATATGGTACATACAATACACAGATGATAAAAGTGACTAAGACAACTTTCTGAGGATGGATTCACGAATAAATGAAAGTGAATAAATAAAAACTGAAAGAGGAATTAAAACTATCTCCGTTGGCAGTAAGCAGTGATTCTTTCATTGGTGGAGTACTTCTGGAATCTCCCTTCCCCTCCCTTGTATATACCTCAACTCTACCATCCAACCTGTCTCAGGATAGGGCCAGACACAAACCCAACCACACCTAGGTTTTCTTCCACAGGAAATAAAGTTAAAACAACTAAAACCACCACACATCACAAAGCATTTCAGAGTTTGTCTCAAAGCATTTATATCTGAATGCTATTCATAAGGAATATGAATATATAATTATGTATAATAATATTCAAGAATGCATTAAAAAATATGAGAAAGGAATTTGTAAGCTAGTTTATTTCCAGCTATTTCCCAGCAAAGACAGAGCATTTCGACTGCATCAAGCTTTTCTCTCTGTCCCTAGCTATTCTTAAGTACAAAATCTTGTTTGCATGCCAGCTGTGAAGAAACATTTTAGAACCATAGAATTGTTTTGGTTGGAAGAGACCTTTAAGATCATCAAGTCCAAAAATGTTTTT
>VUYV01000167.1:842754-947754 GCA_008711295.1 Anarhynchus alexandrinus | reverse complement strand
TGGCATGATTAACTCCGATAGGAGCAAAGCTGTAAGGAGCAAGGCAAGTGAAAAAGCAAACTCATGCAACTGATTAGCAGCAGTGGAGGCAGCAGCTGAGAGGAAATAGCCATCAGGGGCTGCCTCTTAACAGCTCACCAGGATACTCAACACACATCAACTACACAAGGAATCTTCCTTTTGCATTGTCTTCTGTAGAATGATAAAATTTCAAATGGTTTCTATATTTTACCAAAAATAATTTGGTTTAGCCTAGTTTGCTACAGGTAATTGTATTTCTGTAACTTTATTTCTGGTGAATAAGCAACAAGTTGTTGCTATTCCACAGATTGCTCTATTTTAAGAGTTGCTCAGGCTGTTTTGTGAGATTAATCTATTTTAGGGACTATTGCAGAAATGGTGTACTCCGCCATTGATCCTTCCTCAAACACTGGTGTGAAATGACATTGAGCTGCTGAGCCAAATTCTAACATATTCACATTTAAAGCATACTAAAAGAGAACAAAATGCAAGCAACTTTCAATGTGAGTCTCCAAAACGGGAAGTGATATATCTCAGAACATCATCAATTAAATTCTTGGTGAAAATCACAAAAATTTAGGACTCTGAGTCAGACATGGCTTATGGCTAGTCATTCACATTCTGGAACATACCAATTTTTATCCTCCTATATTCTTATAAGTGGGAATGAATTTAACATTGTAGGAATTTTACAGCTATGAATAAATTCTTGGGCTTAGCAAAATCAATGGAAGAGTTTGCCACTAACTCTAAAATATACGGTAAACCCAGAAATTTACCCAGAGTAGAGTGAGAATTCTTTCTTACTACCAAAGAGCCATTCCCCTGCTTTTGTATATTGTTATTTAACAATTAGTTTGTTTTGAACTAAATTATATATTATTGCACAGACTTTGCCTTGCAGTAGGATTGTAAACAGAAGGCGGCACCAGGTGAAGTAGAAACATTGATTCAACATCCATGTCCCAGGTAGCCCAGTACCATAACACAGTATAGACAATCTCTTCAGTTCAGTACTTGAGCAGCAGTTAGGCTGGGTGACTCAGACGCTGCACGGCAATGCGTTGCACCATGCTAAACTACACTTAGCCAGAAAAGACGTATCACATGACTTGGTATACCAATTGCATAATGTTTAATTGTTGCTTTCAGGAAAAAATTAAAAGTTAGGGCGCAGGTTATTCTGGGGCCTTAACTTGTGAACTGATAGCAGGCCACATCATGGAACAACTTATTCTCTAGGGATGTAACAGCAACAAAGATAAGCAAGTGATGATCTAATATTATTTTCCAGATGCCAAACAAAATACATTAGGATCAAGTTTGCTCTAAGGCTACAGACATCATGTCCATGCAAACCCAACAGTACCAGTATTTGAGTTATAACAGTACCATGAAACACTAAACTGTGTGAGAAATGAAGTCCCATACTTCAAACTGACCGCTCTCAGTTACCATTTTTCTGTTTGAAGGGTGTGTTCCCCCTTTGATCCCTTGTGCCCCAGTTTCCAATTTGTAGTATTACCATTTTATTACTTTTCAAGAGAAGAATGTAAAGTAGAGGAGTATAAAAAAAACATACACTGCTATTTGAGAAGCACTGGTAATGTGGATAAAAACTCCATATCAAGTTGCTGGAAAGAAGCAATTGCAGAAGTTCTAGAGCATGCTGTAAATAATATAGGAGCGTACAAAAAAAAACACCTGGTGCAGCACACTAGTTTGCATTAAGTGAATTCTGTCCACATATACACTCAAAGTCAACCAAGACTTTCAGTCTTACTGTTTTCTTACTGTTTTAATACAGTGGTATAAGCCTAGTATTTTTCTATACATGAAAGAAAACTGAAAACGTTTATGTGGAACTATACATTTTCCATACAAGTCATCTGAGGATTGAAAACCCCACTTCCACACTTCTGCTGTTACAGTTAATGGAGTTACTGGTAATGACAGTAGGTAGATATTCTTTCTGGCTCGGAGTGAAGGACACAGAAATTTTGCTTTTGGTTTGCTAAAACACTGCTGAGCATTTCCAAGCATCAACGTTCCTACATTCTAATCCCAGTTTTGGAAAAAAAAAAGGGTGGCTTCTCTGCCATTCAGCCCTTTCTTTCCAAACTTTTCAGGAAAGACATCTTTTGCCCTCCTCCTCACCTAACACTGTTCCATCTGTCTCACTGAGACACTCTAGTCTTTGGCAGGGGTTACTATTTTCCACCTTTTGCTACTTTCCTTCCTTTGCTCAGAGGTGACAGCCCACAGAGAGAAAAGCACCAATACTACATTACATGTATTTCCGCATGGCCTCATCCCAATTATTTTCCCTTACACCAAGAGAGGCATTCCCATACTTCAAGGGAAGCTGGTGGTTACACACTTTCTTGGGACAGAAGCTCTGGGTACAGGGGACAAACTAAGTTTGGGGACTACTTACTACCTGTACGTGACAGCTTTCTCAATTTTATCCCATACAAAGAGGAGTTATTAGGAAGATTAAGCATAGCAGACCATACTGCGATAAAAAAATGCTACATAAAACCTTTTCTTCTTATAAATCCTTGAAATTTGCTACTAAGAGCCACAGAAGTTTTCAAGTTTCAGCTTTTATCCTAGGCCGTACAGACATAAAGCCCTAGAAAGCCATTCTTCTCAAATAGACTATGGACATCAAATTATCAGTTTAATAAGAAAAACATGCAAGTGAAGTTACTGGGCCCTTGCATAACAGTGCAGTAAGTAGCAGGATAAGGTCAATGCATTTCTAAGGCCCTTCTGAAGCTCTTTAGGTAACAGCAAATTCTCATTCGTGTTACCTGACGGGATTTCATGGGGCATTTTCTTCCCTCAGTCTATATTGACATGCAAGATTCATGACGTGATTCTACTTCTGTTATGGAGAAGACTGGTGGCATAGTACACAAGAGCTACTAATGTTAACATAGGTACTCATGAACAGAAACGCAAGTCAGACTCACAAATGTCAGCATTTGAGGTGGAACAGATAAGAATGGCTTACTAATGCAACTACATGTTGGACAAACAAATTTAAGGATGTTCAGAAAAGTGTGTCAAGGCAGAAGTATTGAAAATAGTACGCTGAATGGGTAAATTGGTGAAGTGATACCAATTTCTCGGAACACATGAATCTGCTCCAGCCACTCTATTTCACTTCAAATAAAGAAGTGGATGGGGGTATGTGTCCTTTTATTTTAGGAAATATTTTTCAAAAGTTATTCTCATAAAATGGGTGAGAGAGAAGAACAAGCATAGAGAAGCCTTTTAAATGTAGAGAAGTAAATTTGGTCACAAAACAATAGCAAGAGAAGTTGGGGGGGAGGATGAAGTGATGTTGCCTCAGTTTACCAGAANCATAGATTTTGTTTGGTTTGGTTTTTGTTTTGGGTTTGTTTTGTTTTGTTTTTTAAAAAGACACCACCACAAAAAAACCCAAAACACTAAACAAAGAACATTTGCAAAATCACCAAAGCACCAGCTACAAGAAATGCAGCATTTAGCTTTCAGGCTAGTGAAGAATTAGGGAAAAAAAATATTACTGTTTCGATGAACACAGAATGGTTACTATGAAGTTTTACTTCTGATGTTAAAACATAACAGCAGATGTAGAATTCCATAATATAAGGAAAAAAAAAAAGTGTTTTGAATGCTGCTTGTAAGGATTAGCAACATAAAAACTATTTTTGTACTAATCTGAAGCACACTAGGCAGATTACATGCTGTAGCTCCTTTACAGAGGCTACTGATTTCTCAGGAGTTCTATTGAAGATAATTTCTACTCATTTCGGTGCATTACTGTGTACATTGAGTGTGTATATGTATGTTGCACAGTCCAAGTAATTTTAATGTTTCAATCTTAGTACACAAAATACAGTCCCTAAAATTTATTTTTGTCTCCCTCCAAATATATTATGTTTTAACTTTACCCCCAAAATCTGTTGCCACTGATGGAAAAAGGTCACATTTCCAAAAGGGCTGTGCTAACAATCTTGCTTTCTATGATAACCAAAACTGCAAAAACAATCCTAGATTTAGATAACAAAAAACTATTCTGCACTATTTAAATAGGTAAGAATGAGAACACTACAAAATGCCAGACAAAATAAATAACCTTAGTTTGTTAATTTCCCTCTTGGTTAATTAACACCTATAAATGACCTTTAGCATTGACAAGTCCAACTTCACCCAAAAAGCCAAGGTTTAAGAATATCTATCCAAATAGGATTGATTACTGATTACAGCATTGTGAGGAGCACAATTCAATCTGATTTTTTTTTTTTTTTTTAAGGCTGGAACTGCATTCCTGAGCAAGCTGATGTGATGGCCAATGAGGTAAAATAGAGAGTCATTACACTATAATAATGTTGATGTTACCATTTCTACATTTATCTAAAGCACAGAACATATATCATTTTCGACTGAAATTAAACCTTGTCAGAAATATTTTTTCTTTATGTTGTTTGGAATTAAAAACATACTGAATTGATCCATTAAGAAAATTCTCTTCTCTCTCTCTTTGTGTTTTTCAGACTGCATCTGCATCCTTAGGCAATGAAACAATTTTTATAATTGTAATAAAACAACAAAGTGTTGACTTTAAGTTAAGAAAATTGTTGCTTGAATGACTAAATACTTCAGCAAACACAATAAATCCTTTTAAGTTTAACATACAGTTAAACAACATGCTTGAACAGGTACGTACATTTCACAAGTTTGCTTAAACTTATTGCATTTTTAGCCTTCTGCTTAGTGTTTATAGAGCAGGTCCGCATCTCTAAATTTTAATATTGTTTTAGTCAAAAAACATCTACCTTTAAGCAAGAAAACTAAAAATTTGCCACTAGAAAAAAAAAGTTTATAGTATGAAGTACAGTAGTAATGTTATACTCCAGCAAGAAATACAACTAAAGCAGCTATCTGTATTCCAGTGAAGAGAGGAATGATAAAAGAGTCAAGCCCATGTATTTCTTGCTTATTTCTAGACATATAAGTTCGATTTTGGCAACGTAAATTGAGAAACAGATTTCAGAGTTTGCTTTCTCCAATGCCAGAAGACATGAGCACCACTGAACTACATTCCCAACAAGAGCATATCAACACGTTTTACAGCAAAACCTCTAGAATATTATTTTTATTTGTTTTCAAAGGCAGCAGAGACAGTCTGCTATTTAAAACCAGTTCCAAATAGTATTTGGAACAATTCTTCTCTAAAGCAGAAGAGAGGGCAGACTTATTTCCTCTTAAGTTTGTAGCAATATCACAATTGATCAATTTAATTTCAATTTTGTTTCAGCAACAGTTAGATGCAGATTTATTTTTTTATGTTTGAATCTTTAATATCTCAACTGCAATATATCTTCTAATCTCAAAGACTATTTTAGACTCCCTTTGCGCTCCTTTTGGCTCCTAATGCTACATACCCTATCCAACATGTAATCATTATTGTCAAGCTTGAGAAAATACGGGAAGATTCCCCCTCCCAAATACACAGAGGAGGAATGAACTGACTACTGCTTGTCTGCCTGCTGCAAGGCTAACTAGTGGAGAATATCACCTACAGCCAATAAGTGTCTTATCTTACAGAAGTATGCAAACCAATGTGTGCTGGTTTTGGCTGAGATAGAGTTAATTTTCTTCATAGTAGCTAGTATGGGGCTATGTTTTGGATTTGTGCTGAAAACAGTGTTGATAAATACAGAGATGTTTTAGTTATTGCTGAGCAGTGCATACTTTAGTCAAGGCCTTTTCTGCTTCTCATACCACCCCACCAGTAAGTAGGCTGGGCATACACAAGAAGCAGGGTGGGGACACAGCTAGGACAGCTGACCCCAACACACCAAAGGGATATTTTATACCATATGACATCATGCTCAGCATATAAAGTTGGGGGAAGAAGCGGGGCGGGGGGGATGACACATTCAAAGTTATGGTGTTTGCCTTCCCAAGTAACTGTTATGCTTGATGGAGCCCTGCTTTCCTGGAGATGGCTGAACACCTGCCTGCAGATGAGAAGCAGTGAATGAATGCCTTGTTTTACTTTGCTTGTGTGCGCAGCTTTTGCTCTACCTGTTAAACTGTCTTTATCTCAACCCATGAGTTTTCTCACTTTTACTCTTCTGATTCTCTCCCCGGGGGAGGGTGAGCGAACGGCTGCGTGGTGTCAGCTGCCTGCCAGGTTAAACCACAACACCATGGTAGAAGATACAGAGACAGCAAGATGTTAAGTCAACAGAAAGGTAGAGTTAAAACTACACGTTAAAAATATTGACAACTATTCTTTACACTGAAGTACTGCATTTTATCACTTAATCATCTGCCATAGCCTTAAATGTTTTTCTGTTTTCAGCTCCCAAATCCATCCTTGCTGGTCACGTTACTTGCTGGCAACTGCTTTAAACAAGGATGCTCAGTCCACAAAGAGAAAAACCCCACACCAGTATAATTGTTGAGGAATTGGTACACACAGGACTCATTTACAGAATAATTTGAAAGACAGTTGACACAGAGTTGATGCAGATTATGTAGAAAATAGGCTCTAGACAAAGTCTTCACCTGCTCAGTATAAGATTAATTTTTAGATTTTTTAAATATTCTATAGAGCAACTACCAAGGTAGAAATAGTTAAAGCAGATAATTTTACATATACTATATTAAGCCTCATTATTCACATTTAGTAGATTCCTATCATCTAATTATGGAACTAAGAACTAAGCACCTTCAAGAAACAAATGAATATACATACTTGGAATACTGAACATCTTAACAGGTCAATGACTCCTTGAAAGGCCTTAGGACAACTAATGAGTACAGTTTAGTTATACAGGCATCACCTGTTTTAACAGTGGCAGACAAAATGCTATTTAAAAGCATGATTTCAAATTAGAACAGAATAGACTATTTCAGTTGGAAGGGACCTACAACAATCATCTAGTCCAACTGCCTGATCAATTCAGGCCTGACCAAAAGCTAAAGCAGGTGTTAGGGGTGTTGTCCAAATGCCTCTGAAACACTAACAGGCATGGTGCATCGACCACCTCTCTAGGAAGCCTGTTCCAGGGTTTGACCACCCTCTTGGTAAAGAAATGCTTCCTAATGCCCAGTCTAAACCTCCCCTGAATTGCTCCTAAGCTAATTATTTTAGATAGGGTTCATATACTGATAGTGAAATATATGCTAGATAATATTATTAGGATTTGGCTCTGTTAGTTTGTGTATGTGCATGCGTGTGCATGTGTACTTGTAATATTTTGCTTTAGTACTTCATGAAAATAATAAGTTATTTAGGTTCCCACTGTAGGTGAAAGAACACAACATTTAATTGTTAGCAGCTGTAACATTAAAGTATTATGCAAGCAACAGTGGTACATGTATTGTCATAATAGTAAAAACCATGCTGCAGCTTATCAACATGCTGCTGGATCTCTTTTTTGTAGGTTTACCTGCTACTTAATCTTTTGCTGATGAAAATTTGGAGCAACTATTTTAAAATTAATAGTAATTTTGAAAACATCACGGAAATTTTAAAACCAAATCCCTTTACCGTTATGACAGTTTTCTGTGTGAAATATTAATGCAGAAAAAAATTTAACAAATATTTACTAAAAATCTAATACACCTCCAGAATCTGTTGAATTTGGGTAAAGCATGTTAAATTTATGCATACTCCTCTACCGATTTACTGTATTAAATAATTTCATTTTTAAACATCTGTGAGAATTATTTATAAGTCAGAAGTTGTTCAGAATTCTTAGAGACAGACTCTGTTACTAAAGGGCTCATCTTTGTATCAGATGGAATAGAAAATAATTATGCACCATAAACATTCTGGTTCCACTTTACTCTATTATTTAAAAACGTATGTTATAAAGATTAAAATAATAAAAGGCCATCTTAATCCACGTAATGGTACATATCACCTGTCTCTGTCAATGAGACATTTAAAAGCATCTCTTCATTACAAACACAAATCAATACACTCGGGGGACTGCAATAACTGCTTCAAGCAATTTGTATTATCATTTCATTCTTGATGTTTCTACTCAGAGCAACTTATTATGAATGGCGTGAAAATGGCAACCTGTCACAATTGATTTTTTTCTAAACCTCTTGTAAGAATTTTTTCCTTTCTTAATATAATTAAGTATCTTCTACCTAAACACAGGTCTAGGTTGTAACATACAGCCTACAACTGAAGTTTCATTTCTTTATAATCAAGGGCCCTCCCCAACTTATATTAGGAAACATTACTGATGAAATGAAGAGCTATTTGCTGTATTTTGAACTGAAGGAACCTTGTACAGAGGGAAGCACTCAAACTTCTGGTATCTTTTCAACTGACACGTGTCTTGACAAAGTTTTCATTGCTTACAAATATCCCTGGAAGGACATTCTGGGTACTGACTGGAACCTGAGTTATCTTGCTCTACTTCCTCTGGGAGCCCAAACAAACTTTAGTAGTCTGTTATAAACATTCCTTAAAACTATTCTGTAGCTTTGGCCAAATACTTTACAGTAAAATAATCTGAGAGAAGTGAAATGGGAATTAACATTTAGCTGTGAGATAGAAGTCTGAAGATATGCATTTATACTCTGAAGACAAAATTTTCCATTAGTACCTGTAACACTCCTAGCTAAAGGAAGAATAATTTTACTTCTGAAATGAGACTGAGGCAGAATTCACTTCTCATACCAAAGTTCAAGTCAGTTCAGCACACACGAAATACATCAGAGTAAGAGCTTATAGATTTTTGGTACATCTATTTTCATGAAAACAAAAGGAAATCCCACAGTAAGGCTAACTTACCTTATTTTTTGGATTGGATGTGTTCATTACACTTCGAGTTTCCTTGCCTGTGTAAATGACAACACCAATTACAGTTCCTGAAAAATAAACAAACAAAAAACCAGAGGTGTCAAATAGTTAAGAGAAATTTGTCTGAATTAAAACTTGCAGTAATTTACAGTCCCTCTAACAAATCAATTGTATGAGCGCACCCATACAATGGGTTTGCCCATTGCCAACGACACCAAGCTGTGTGGAGCAGTAGACACACTGGAGGTAAGGGATGCCATCCAGAGGAACCTGGCCAGGCTTGAGAGGTGGGCCCATGCAAACCTCAAAGTTCTACAAGGTCAAGTGCAAGGTCCTGCACATGGGTCAGGGCAATCCCAAGCACAAATAGAGGCTGGGTGCAGAATGGATTGAGAGCAGCCCTGAGGAGAAGGACTTAGGGGTGTTGGTTGATGAGAAACTCAACATGAGCTGGCAATGTGCGATCGCAGCCCAGAAGGCCAACCGTATCCTGGGCTGCATCAAAAGAAACATGACCACCTGGTCGAGGGAGGTGACTCTGCCCCTCTACTCCGCTCTTGTGAGACCTCACCTGGAGAACTACGTTCAGCTCTGGGGCTCCCCAACATAAGAAGGACATGGACCTCTTGGAGTGGGTCCAGAGGAAGGCCGTGAAGATGATCAGAAAGCTGGAGCACCTCTCCTATGAAGACAGGCTGAGACAGTTGGGGTTGTTCAGCCTGGAGAAGAGAAGGCTCCGGGGAGACCTTATAGCAGCCTTCCAAAAGGGGCCTACAGGAGAGCTGGGGAGGGACTCTTTATCAGGGAGTGTAGTGATAGGACGAGGGGTAACAGTTTTAAACTGAAAGAGGTTAGACTGAGATTAGATAATAGGAAGAAATTCTTTACTCTGAGGGTGGTGAGGCACTGGAACAGGCTCCCCAGAGAAGGTGAATGCCCCCGTCCGTGGATGTGTTCAAGGCCAGGCTGGACGAGGCTTTGAGCAACCTGGTCTAGTGGGAGGTGTCCCTGCCCATGGCAGGGGGGTCAGAACTAGATGATCTTTCAAGGCCCCTTCCAAGCCAAACCATTCTAAGATTCCATGAAAAAGCCCAAACATTTATGCAATGTACAGAGTATTGCGAATGTTGTTTTTCAGAATTGACTATGAAGGATCATTATAACTTGTTTCATTAACATCCATAAAAATAACAACATGCTTTTGTTCTTTTTAATGGAAACAATACTTTCAATGCAACTGGTTAAAAACTTATCCTTGAACTTAAAATTGTCTCCAACTTTTCAGAAGTTAACACACAACATAAATAACTGCCCTTCACAAGGAATACAAAAATGAGTACAATGATGCTGAACGCATCATACACAAATTGCCTGCTAGCTTTGTCATCTATAATGTAAAGTCTAGTTCACCCAATTAATTACTTTGATAGAATCCCCCACAAAAATATTCTCCTGTTCATTAACTTATAAAAATGATTCCCCAGTTCAAATTATCTTTTAGTCAATTATTACTGGATGGTATAGGAAAACTTGGCTTCAGCATCACTAAATAAATCTCTATATTAAATTAAAATTTAGGTTTTATTGATATGCTACTATCACACTTTCTAGCACAAAACAAAAGCCTTATTTTTATTAATTTTTCAAGTGACCTGAAATGGCTTTATGGCAGTACAACCAATAATGTGATATTGCTGTCTTTATGCTATAAAGAAATAATTAACATCATGTCCTGGTTTGAGGGTTGATGCCAGCCTTGGTGCTGATAACGCCAGGGTCATGGCTGCAGCCCAAACCACGACACATAACTTGTAAGAAACACCCTGCTCAGAAAACTTTAACAACTGTAGAAGTATTACACATTTGTCTGACATTAAGTAACTTAATTTGTCTTTGGCAATCAGGACCACATGCAAGATCTGCTATCACTGCTCTTGCAGTGTAACAGGTCATAAAAAAAATTGAAGAAACTCACAAAGAAAAAAATATGACAGTTGAAGATGTTGGCATTAAGGGAAGTTTCGTTTACTCAAAAATGAGAATTGAAGTGAAAACATATGAAACATCAGTGATTACACACTACATCTGGACAATTAAATTAGCTCTTCTACTCCTTTCCCCTATATAATGAAGTTTTTTTTCAAGACTTCCCTTGACATAACATTTTCCCCAAAGCTAGTTTGCCTCTGCTGACAGTTCCACATGCAAATCTGCACATTAGTATACAGGTAACATGCCCCTAATACACCCCAGAATTCCTCCTGACTTTTGTAAAGGAATAGTCATCAATCCATAATTTCTGAACTCTATCTACTGATCTCCAACCAATGCCCATATCCCTTTGGGGCACTTTATTTTGGAGTGATCCTCTGAGGTGACCTCTGTCCAATTGTCAGAGCACAGTAGATGATAACCCATAGGGAATCCCCTCCTGCACACTCCAACAATCTTTGCCTTTGTAGCTCCTTAGTTCAGTAAAAGTTGGGGAGGACTCTTCTGTTCCAGATGGCACCTTTCCAGTAAGTTTCACCTGGATAAGCTGATACTACTCAGGAAAACAAGCCATCCTACTTGTCTCATATTTTGCTCCTTGAGAAGTTGGTTTCAAAGGTGAAAGTCAAATAAAATCCATTTTGACTACTGAATCTTGATAATAATTTTGGCTAAATCTGAGTGAGCTGCTGCTTTTACTGAGGTGTTGATGGTCAATTTTAAACTTTTAGGGTTGTTAATTACTAGCACAATGTCACTGGTAAATCTAAGGTTCCTTAGACCTGAATTACTTCGGTGTAGGGAACTTCAAGCCTGATTTTAGTGTTGTTCCACAGTGGTTGCACCAAGGACAGTTATGGTGTTCTGGAGGGTTTTTTTTACCCACTATTCCCTCTTATTATCCTCAGCAAATCTACGCTTAATACCACCTGTGAAGAGAGATACATACTTGCACTAAATTCAACCCTGGTCCACAGTAGAAAGAACTGAATCCACTTGGGGGTTCCTAGAAGCGTAGCTGTACTACAAACACGGGCTTATTAAAAGCAACGAGTCAAGTATTTTTATGGATGGGCCTCTATGCAAATTGGCTTTCATGTAAATTGGGCAATCACTGATTGGTAAGGGCAGAGTGGTTAACGAAGGACAGAGAAGTTGCAGAAGATACCACTAGAATAAACACGTAGGCCTGGAAAAGAGATAAAAGAGGATGTGCAGAATTAACACACACAAATAGCCAGGCATACGCTGCATCTAGTGTGTGATCCTATTAGTGCTTGGGAGACACCAAAAATTATGTGAACCATATAAAAACAAGAGAGTGCCCAAATTAATTAAAATTGCATGTAGGACTTGGCACAAAATAGTGCTTTTTACAGCTGTGCAGTTATACAAATTGTTCTGATTTTATCTAAAGTGACTCTGAAAGACTGACACCTGGCAAAACGATCACAAAATTCCATTAGTACAAATCTCCTTTTAACAGATATGTCACAGCATGTCTCTCAGAAAATGGCATTATCTTGTTTAGAGTTTGAACCACACTGATCATCACACTAAATGGAGAGCAAAAAGTTAAAAGTCCATAATGTAGTGACACTTTTGAGGCTTTTTAAAATTTAACTCTTGACTTTACTCTCTCCCTTTCTGAAAAGAAATCTACCAAAGCTTTCAATAACCACAAACACCACAATAAGGGACGTCACAAACACAAATTATCTGAAAGGTAAGTAATTTAATTGAAGATAACTTAAGAGGTTTTCAAAATACTTAGCGGTTTAAATTATTTCGTTATATTTAAAGTTGTTTCTTCAGTGACAGCAGCTTTTCAAGTTTTCACTAACCAAAACTTCCTTTCCTTCAGGCACTATTATTAATTCCACAGCAAAAACATAGATATTAAGAATGGCACATAGACTCTGTACCTTGCTGCTACATTTTTGAAACTCACTGGGATGTTGCCTTTAAGTGGAAAAAAATAAGAATATTTTTTCCTGTCTCACTTATTAAAAAATAACAACAGGATGGCTGCATGCTTTGGACTTGAGAGGGGGGCTTTTGATTTCCATCCCTGACAGAAGCTTCCAGTGTGATCCTGGCAAATTAGTCTTTGTACTTTCTGTGGTTCAGATAAACATAATACACACAGTCACCAGATCTCTGGTGGGGCTTTACAGCAAGGGAGGAAAGCACTTCACAGTTGGTAGCAGTAGGAATCTCGATTTAGGCATCTAAACTATCAATTCTGAGACTAGAACACCTGGGTATATAATCTATATTAGATGTGACAAAATGGTAATTATTTTTTTCCCCCATTTAGCTTACTGGTATTCTAAGGGGTAAGGAGATGTACTGAAACCAAGGAAAGTAAACACCTTCCAAACGTACAAATTTGAGAAATCTCACTCTCCTGAACTTTATTTGTTGATATAAAAAGGCTGTGGAATAGTTTATTCTTGGGTTGTTTGACACTACATGATTTTGTTGAACCAGTTTTTTGGCTCCCAAAATTCAAAAATAAAATAAAAATAGTGTTAAATTATAGCAAATATTTTTCTTGTAACTTGTACTGCTCTAGCAATAGGCTTTTTTTTTTTCTGTAGAATCCATTATTGTGGTATCCTGATATTTTCATGAGCTTTGACAATCTGCATTCAACATGTAGTTGATAAGATTCCTTGAAATCTTTATACACTTACATTTACTGTTACTGATCTGCAAGATGATTGATTTGTGGTCTCTCTCCTCTAGAACTGTCAGGACATCAGCAACCAGAGCTCAAATTTTCTGAGGTATTCCCCACAAAATTCCCCAAACAGTTCTTCCAGCCTGACCTTGACCCTATGTATCACCTTGACAAATAGCAATGGCATGTGTCTTGGAAATAAAAAAAAAAGTGGGCTCACCTAGCTGATGCAATGTGTTTTATGTATTATGTCAAAGGGAATATCAGGAATTTCAGCACACATTTAATCACTGGAAGGAGGAAAATGGAAGGAGAGCCCCCTCAATCAACAGTTGTCCTGTACGTCCTATGTAAAACCTTTTTTAAAATTAAATAAGTCTTTCTATCTGCAGCTCAGCTCCATGTTCTTGTCCTGGGCATCAGTGATGTAGCTCCCGGTCTCCACCCGAGACTGACAGCATCAGGCATTAATATGTCAAGATAATAGTGCAGGTTGACCCAAAATGCTTTGTAACAACCTCCAAGGCATTGGCAAGGGCATAACATAGTCCCAAGAGCAATGGGTCACTCATTTGCTTTGGCTTAGTAACAGATGATGTCCAGGCTGCTTAAAGAGCACTGGAAGAAGCAGCCTTCCAAGCTAGGAAGCTTCCAAGTTTAAAGACTGCCATACTGAAGAGTCTTAAGGTAAATTAAGAGATGCACAGGCAACGTTGCGGGGCATAACTCTACCCCCTACCACCTGGGCACAAGCTACAATCTTGAATTTCTTGAATCAAAGTGGCAAAGGAATAGAATATTAGGCTTGCACATATACATTGTATACTTTTGGGTGAAAATTACCTGCATGTAACAGAACCTAGACAGTAAGGAGACTGAAATAAGATACAAGTGTGGTTGAGGTGAGGTAGCTATCTACAGAGCAGAAAAACAGTACAGACTTTCACATACTACAGGTTGTTTATTCTTCTGTTTTCATAGAATCTGAGCGGCACTTCTCTGCAGAGGTTGTGTACAAGCATAATCTTCTACTAAGTTTTTCAGACATAATCAAGGACAAGGACAGGCCACGGTAGGTGAGGGAATGCAGAGGTGCCTGCTAACTTGTGTAGACAGAGTCCACCTCTGACATCCCACCACGCCAAGCTTTAAGTAAGGCAGTTTATATGTGTTTATAATGCAGCCAGACAAGTGTTTTTATTAACAGTTGTCGCAAATCTTGGAAATTCAATTATGATGTCGAATTAAAAAAAACTATAAAAATTCAAGTTTAATTACGTTTAGCATCAGGTATCCTAACTTAGCTACGTACATTCAGCTTGGAAGTCAGATGAAAACAACTGAATGATACATCAGTTATCAACCAAATCTAGAACATCTTGATTTTAACAGTCCACTAATTGTTTTGCCAGTGCATCTATAAGACCTTATAAATTCCTTATTAAATAAGCAACAGACTGAAGACAATTTCCTACTCTTTGTAAAAGGCCTAATCCTGCCAAATACTAAAATTGCCTCCACAGAAATGCTGAGCAATTCATAAGATCTGGATTTATGATGCCATACAGAAGAAGCAAATATCCAAATAAAAATCTTACTTGATAACTACAATTTAATACTGTGATACTGTGCTCCTCTCATGTAAGTACTGCAGTTAATACATGACATGACGTAAGTGAAATGAATGATATGCCAAAGTTTAGATTAAGAAGATATAATTAATGTCAAAAAATCAGTTACTGAAGGAAATTATTTCTCTCTGCTACCTTAATTCAACCAACTTCTGCATGCACATCATGACATAATTTTTAATTACTTGATCACATGCTATTTTTCCCCTTCAGAAGGGGCTGCAGTCTTAAAGACCCATTCAATATTTTTACTTTGTACCATTCAGTGAGTTGCCCTGAGTCTCTTAGAGTCTTATCCCACTATTCAACAAGACAATTATCTTCTCCTACGTTTTTTCTACTGCTATTGTTAATAATGAACATAAGTCTTTCATAAACAATTAAACCTTCACAAGACCCCTCAGAAGTAAAAAATCCCCAAACATACACTAAGGCAGAACTTTTAAGGAGCAGTGTTCCCATTAATTTGTCTGCCAACTTTAGATAGCAGATCAAGAGGTCCCAGACATTAGCTACGCTTCTAAACAAAATCAAATCATCTACCCGGGAAATGAAAACATGAACGGTTCTGGGGGTGTTGGTTGATAAGAAATTCAACATGAGCTGGCAATGTGTGATCGCAGCCCAGAAGGCCAACCGTATCCTGGGCTGCATCAAAAGAAACATGACCACCTGGTCGAGGGAGGTGACTCTGCCCCTCTACTCCGCTCTTGTGAGACCTCACCTGGAGAACTACGTTCAGCTCTGGGGCTCCCCAACATAAGAAGGACATGGACCTCTTGGAGTGGGTCCAGAGGAGGGCCGTGAAGATGATCAGAAAGCTGGAGCACCTCTCCTATGAAGACAGGCTGAGACAGTTGGGGTTGTTCAGCCTGGAGAAGAGAAGGCTCCGGGGAGACCTTATAGCAGCCTTCCAAAAGGGGCCTACAGGAGAGCTGGGGAGGGACTCTTTATCAGGGAGTGTATCGATAGGACGAGGGGTAACAGTTTTAAACTGAAAGAGGTTAGACTGAGATTAGATAATAGGAAGAAATTCTTTACTCTGAGGGTGGTGAGGCACTGGAACAGGCTCCCCAGAGAAGGTGAATGCCCCCGTCCGTGGATGTGTTCAAGGCCAGGCTGGACGAGGCTTTGAGCAACCTGGTCTAGTGGGAGGTGTCCCTGCCCATGGCAGGGGGGTCAGAACCAGATGATCTTTAAGGTTCCTTCCAACCTAAACCATTGTATCATTCTATGATTCAATTAAAATTCAAAATTACTTATTCAGAATTACTAACTTTGCAGATGTATACACTTTGAGTGTGGTTTTCCCCCACATATAAATTTGAGGAAAAGCAAACTCAAAACAAATTTACACAGTATTGAAATTTATAAATAATGAGCAGTATCTTTTTACACACAGTTACAAATCTTGGCTACTTAAGTTAAAAGCCTAACTGAGGACAATTTTAGGCATCATACATTTGACAGAACAGTTTTAGATAGAATAGTTTCCCAGTGCAATCAAACCAAACACTGAGCAAAGAACACAAATATCTTTTCAGACTCTGGAAAGGAGTGCTTAGTCAGATTCCTTTGCCATCTCCTTAGACCTGATCTTTTCTCCACAACCCTCCAACAGGCCCCTCACTGATGTAAGACAACTTCATAGTAGTGACTATACAAGTTAGGTGGAGACACTTTTTCACTTTCTTCCCCCCCTCCTCTTGGAACAACTGGACACGTAAGCCAATTCCCTATCTTAAAGCCTAGCTCCTTTTCAGAAACCATGCTGTCCTGATTCTTTATTCTCAGTCTTTTTGTGCAGAAGAATAACCACAGCCCTTTTTTCTACAGTCTTTTTGACTTTTCTTACATAAATCAAAAACAGAAGAGCTTTTTCTGATCTTAAAAAAGAAAAGTTACAATGGCATAAATCCTAAATATAGCATCTAGATAACGTTAACTCGTAATATCTGAGATGCATATGAAGTATCACTAATATTTGGATCTCATTATTTTAAAATTACACAACCATATAACTGATCTATACTTTCCGATTATGATTTTGCCCGATAAAAGATTTTAAGCAAACTTTACCCGCAGTATGGAGTATACATAAAAGAAAAACTCCTAACATACAAAACCACCCTTGCTTTTCAGCAGGACCCTATCCACAACGAGCTGAACAGAGCACTTTACAACCTCAAGTTTTAATTAAAACAAAAAGGTCAGTGACTTTAGTGGGGTACAAGGGACAGCACTACTGAAACAGCAAAATTTAAGTAAAAACATCCCCAACTATTAAGGAGGTATGAAAATATCATGAGTAGCATGATGAAACTGATGGCAAGGCAGACAACAGAGGAGCAAGAGATTAACAGCCTAGAAGACAAAAAGATTTTCGAAAGCCATTAATATTTCACATTGTAAAAATAAAGGTATGCTTCCACAGAGGTTTCAGATATATTATCAGCTTTGCTATTGCAACACTTACCTGAAGCAACAACAGTGCTTGCCCATAACGTATTTTCTATGCTTAGGCTTTCATGAACTGCTGGATCACTGTCTTCCTGTTAAAAATACGAACAGCTAATAAGTAAATCAACATCACAAATAGTCATAGTTAAGAACAATGCCAAACCATCTGAATAACTTGCACAGGATGTCTGTGTCCTTCTATCAATCACTGTATAATAATATTCATTATACATACTTTTTTTGTCTGTATACACACACAAAAAGAACTTTCCAAAAAGTGAAATACCGATTGAAGCTCATATTAAATCCAATTATATTCAAATAACTGAAGTCAATATTGTTTTAAAAGGAACATATTCTGTTCCTCAGATGTATCAAACTGCAGAACAGTTTGCTATACTAAGCAGTTAAAGTGAGTTATGAACACTAACCACCAAAAATTAATATCCTGTTCTCTGTGACAATTTAAATCATCTATAATTCCTAAAAGTTATGGTTGTCATAATTTTGCAAGCCAAACTACATCATATCAACTTCAGAAAAGAATATTTAGACTTTTAAAAACAAACGTACCCTTGTGTTGTCTTACCACATATTACAAAATACATATCCAATGGGAAAATACTTCAAACAGGAAATTGCTTCCGTGATTATTTAAAACTTTTTTTTCCCCTCCCCTCTCTCCTCCCAAGCAATAATGGTCCACAGATTGTAAACAGACTTAATCCCTCATAATCAATTTGGAGCATGTACAGATTTGTTACTCATTAGCAGCTGTGAAATGTGCTGTTTACAACTAAAGGAAACTTTAGGAGGTAGGATAATCAAATGCATTTGATCAAATTACAGATTGTGCTAAACATTTTGCAGGGAAAGGGGGACTACTGATTTACCAAAGTAGAGAATAAATTCTACATAATGTCAATAATTCAACCCTATGTCCATTTTTCGTGTCTATTTTGAAACAACCACCAAGCACAGGATGAGCTGCTTAGAAATCTCTGTTCCTAAAAAAGAAAAATCTCAAACTAAACAGATACATTTTTGTGTGTCCTTCAAAAGATCCCTACAGAGCAAGGAAACTATAGCTCTTACTCTCTTAAGTCAAGCAAAATCATTGTTTAAAAGGCATAGAGAACCACTCTATCAAAAACAGAGTGGAAGAGAGGGAGGACAGGGAACTAACTATAAGAAGAAAATGACAATTTTTTAATTAAGAGTCAAACAAGAAGAATCCTGTCAAGAATCATCAGTACTCTATAAGATTAGTCTTCCATTAAGAAAAAGGATAAATATTTTTTGATTCTTACCTAAGGAATTAATACTGCAATAATTATTTGCCATACTTCTAACAAGTAAAATGCGTTATGTTTGAGCCAACAGCGACCACAAGCCCACCCTAGTAGAGCAAATTGTATCACGTAGGAATTTTCAGCAGTTGGGGAGTACTACAAAGAGCAGAAGTGAATTCCAAGATATTACTACATAACAGCAGAAGTACTTCACATTGATAGGCCAAGGAATGTTCAGTTCAGAACTGAAAATATATCTCTGAAGGTAAAACAGGATCAGAAGCTATAGCAACATTCAAACTTATCGGTATTATTAGTAACACATGAAGTCCTGATCACTGAAACACTAAATACAAGAAAAATATTCTGATCCAGCTCAAAAAGTATCATTTGTGGCAATTATCAATCATCTTTAACACTCGATAACTTACACAGCCTAAGTTTTCCGATAGTTTTTCCTAAGTTTATAATGCTTAGATTCCTCACTTGACTTATGATTCTTCCTGGATGATTCAGATTCTGTGATTATTTTGGCCTTCTGAAAGCCTAATTAAGCAGTGTATAAACATATCAAGTGTAAGTAGAAATTATCCAAGAATACTTGGATTTTTCCAGAGGAAGATGCCAGTGATATAGTCAAAATATTAACTGCAGCTGATTGGGGCATGGCAGTCAACAGAGAGATTGCAATCTATACCTATAATGTTGAAACATGACCACATCCAGTGGTAAGCTTCCATATGGAACTTTAGAGGTGTCAGAATCTGTTTCTGCAAGGCTAGAAATAGGACACAAACTGGCCATACGCGAGTTGAAAATGGATATTGAATTTTTTCATACCTATCACGGGCTTTTCAAGAATTGCTGAATCTAATAGGACACCTTTCCTGAAATTCTTTCATACTTTCATACAGACAATGTTGATTAGCCACTTTCAACCCAAACAGCGGGCCTGACAGCAAACAGAAGTCAATTTCACACAACTTGCCATGAGATGCACAGGCTGTTCTTAGTCAGCAACACATATGCTAACCTTGATTACTTTTTATCTCCCACAAACTATTCTGCATAGTTCAAACTGTTTCAACTTGCTTGATTTTTACAATTCTACCTACCATCATACACCGCCAAAACAAAAGGAAATTCTGCTCAAGTATTTTGAACAAGAAATTTGTGGAGTTTCTCACTGCATCACTAGATCAAATGAAAACAATGTATAGGTGAACAAGGAAAATTATTTTATTTATAAGCACTCACTACTGTACCTCAAAGAGCAAATTATGCTAGAGTTTGTCAGAGGAGTCCCCAGCAGGCTTATAATAGGATGATGCATACTAACAGAGAGCTGACCACAAGATCCCATATTTCAGTCAAACACTGAAACCTCATGGAAATGAATGGGTCAGTCTTACACAATCATCAACATACAGTGATATGACACAGATGTGAATACCAGACTTATGATGAATGTAGCCTCAATAAATTAAAAAGGTTTTGTATTTTGCCCTCAGAAGTTACATAAAGAATACCCGTTGTCCACAGTGGGACTCCAAATAGCTCCCCTCAACCACTGAAAGAGGTATTTCCCATCTACCACTTACTAAAACTGCAATCATAGTGAAGTAGTCATTTTTGCATTACGTTGAATTCCAGCATGACAAAAGAATTTTGACAGGAGCATTGTGTTTTAACTAGCCGTTAGCATAGAACTAATGTACAGAATTAGAGATACAGAAAAGCTGTAGAATTCAAATAAATGTTTGCTGCTTATATCTTTGCATACCTTTATAATTGTAACTTCAGATAAGACTAAAGTAAAAATTCAGAACAAAACAGCTATAGAAAAAATACCTATGATTTAATAGTGAGGTAATACTGTAGGTTAATATATCCTACAAAGAAGTGGACAGATTAAATTCCATACAGTGAAATGTAAAACAATGCACACAAAGAAAGAAAACATCCCAACTTCACAAAGTGGTGAGCTCTAAGCTGATCAAAACTACTCAGAACTCATAACTACTCAGAAATTGTCATGACTACTCAGAAAACAAATTTTGGGATTATTACAAATCTATCAAAACACCAACTTAATAGTCAAGAACAAGCTAAATGCTCAGAATTATTAGGAGAGGGAAAAAAAGAACAACAAATCATGCTACTACAAAGAAATCCATGGTTTGCCCAAGTACATAGTTCTAAATCCCTCCTCCCCTGCCCTTATTCCAAACAGAAAATAAAGAGAGCTGGAAAATGTTCAAAAAGGGCAACAAGGGTAGACAATGTAGCTTCCATAATATATATGACTACATAAACCTGAACTCAAATGAAGAACACGAGCCATCTATGGAATGAATGGGCACCTAAAAAGGGAGGATAGATACTGCTGTCTTTTACCAAAGAAGAAGGAAGTCATAAATAAAGCCATCAAAAGTAAAACAATAGGCAATTGCTCTTCATAAAAATATGTAATTAACCTGTACAAATTCTTCCTATTTGAATGCTAACAGGTTACCTATGTTCAAGGGGGGACTGTGTAAGTTTAAAGAAGGCAAATTCATTGCAGGTTACTTACAGAAACCAGCTCTGACTTAGGAAGTTCCCACATCATGAGTTGTTAAGAGACAGAATAATCTTGAGGAGGCATTACCACCTCCTTACTGTAGTCTTATTCTCTTTCCCAGCAGTCTGCTTCTGGCTATTGTCAGGCATAGGATACTAAGCTAGGAAATCTTTTTTTCCTGCCTTAGTGTATTCTTCAGTTAGCAGATTTTAAGACAGTGAATTATGAAACTCTTCCACACTACAAGAAGAAATCGAAAGCCCTGCAGTGATTATGAAGAGCTGACAACACAGCCAGGAAAAAGTCACTTGTCCAATGTCTACCTGCTACAAGACTTCGTGAAATGCCTCCTTTTCAAAACAGGAAAACATCTAGTGAGCTATGTCTCTTTCCACTTATGCCATGCTCATCAACAGAATGGTTTGGCTGATCAGTTAGCTTCTGCTTATTTCATTATGATCCTTTCTACAGCTCATTCAATTTACCAAATATACAACTTAATACAACTTAACCTTATTTTTCATTTGTCGTAAGTTACTCAAATGAAAAATATGAAATATATTTACAGGTTATGAGTTTAGCTGTTTCATGTTAATTTTACTTCTGCTTTTGGAGAGATGGTAGGGATAGATGAAGCAGGGAAAGGACAAAGTCTCAGGCTGCTGAACAAGACCGGGTCTGCGGTACGGAGAGACAGTTCTGCAGATTTTCTGAGGCTACTACAGCTAACAGAACAATACATGTTTTGGGGTAAATGAAATCCATATTCACTCTAGTAGCAGAAATTTGACATACAAGGGCTACTTTGTCCAGCTGACGAAGTTTCCACTTAAGGTCTGCTGGGCTGAATTTCATTTGGCAGCTGTATGTTTATTGGTCTTTAAATTCTGATTTAAGTTCGTTACCAGAATAGTGCAGTCCAGTATTGCATTCGAGCTTCATATTCAGGCTCGGTTTTTGGAATCATGTGCAGTAATGATCATAGATATTTAAATTGTCTACAGTTCCTATTATAGGAAATTAGTCTGTAGCTCTCGCATGTGCAGACAAAAAGGAACAGATAAGCAGTGAAATAAAAATCAAATATATCCTACTCTTAGTCCTGAATTCATAATGCAGCTGACCAAGGATCATGACAAGTTTCAAGTAGCCGTTTAAAAGGTTTCAAAGCTACAATTCATTAGAAATTTTTTCAAATAATGACAGGGGCCTTTGAGACTAAATATCTAATCCTTGAATGAATCAGTGTACCACTTTCATTTAACCTTTTCTAGCCCTATTCCTACCTGACAGGATGCAGCACAACCCACACCAACTTCTGTAGGTAAGTGGAAGAATATGCATTAGTTTATTTGCATCACTGAAAGAGATTCCTTCCTTATCCCAGCCCCACAGTTAATTATTCTTGCTATGTTCCTTTTACTGGCATATGTATTTTGGGCAGGGTCAGATTAGGTTCTGCACATTAGCTCCCTAGTCTGGCTGTCCGTATGGCTGTCCGTGCCAGCACAATGAAGGTGAGTAAAAAGAAGTTGCAAAACATAATACCATTCCCTTCAGCGGCGACATAAAATTAAGCTAGATTGAAGTGAACACAACCATTGCTTCAAAACAAGTAATTCTCTAACAGCAAATACGAAGTAAAAATACGACTCAACATTCTCTCTACTAAAAATACAAGACTTAGCCAAGAAAACATCTGTATAAATAGCCCCAGGCCAGAGATTCTACTCATAAATGAATACACAATTTTCAGTGCTCACATCTTGATATGTATTTTTACAAAGTATCAACAGCTATGTGCAACAGGTTTTGCATCAAGGTAGTTTTTTTAAGCATCTGACAAGGTGCTATACTGGAAAAAATGATACCAAGTAGTTCTGTACCATAGGAAAAAAAGATTCTACTACAGCAGATGAACTAAACTCAAAGGAATCATTTCTCCAAGATTTCTACTAGAATAAAAAAAAAAAAAAATTTAGATATATTCCCAAAGAAAATGAAGAGACTGAGGTGACAGCACAGAACTGCAATATAGAAGAAATTAAAGGAAAAGATTCTTAAGGGAATGGTGGAAGACGGACACAAATTTAAACAAAAAACAGCCAATGTCCAAAGCAGAAGAGAGAATTTCCATGATTCTGCATAGAAACTGTAAGCAAAAGGTAAATAATACTGGTCATGCCAGTACGCACTGATGTAATGCTCTAATGTACTCTTTGGGGTTGAGTTAAGAAGTATGGCAACCTTTTATTCTCTTTCTACAGACATGTTTTTCCAATGTTTTTTCAGAATCGATGAAATAGCCTCCTAATTTATCAAGCCTGCATAGGAACATCAGACAGAGAGACACTCTAGTAGTTACGTCTGTGTAAATCCTTGTTCTGTGCATCACTGTTTCAAAGTAAGCTCAGCCAAGACATGGACGATGCCCTGAGAACAAATAAAACAATCTCACACATTTTCACAGGTCACTAATTTAGCTCATCTATTGTTTCTTGGTAGGATGTCTAGAAGAAGGGAGAGGAGGAAAGGAACTAACTTAAGCCATGTTCTGGTTTGAGCAACACAGGACTAATTTATCTTCTAACACTTGGGAAGACTGCACTTTTAGAAGACTCTAGTATCTGAATTTGTGAAAATATTTACTTTATAGCCAGCTATGGTGTGTAGGTTTCAAGGTCTCAGTGTTTTTGAGCTTGCCAGGTGCAGGGATGAGCTGGAACGAGACCCGGGCACTTAGCATGAGCAGGCCAACAGCATTATTTCATACCATGAACGCCATATTCACTATAAACTAGAAAGTCTGCTGCAAAGTTCTCTCTCTCCCTTGATGGCTGCCATCCTAAGAACTTCTTGCCCCGCTGCCGGACCTCCTGAAGCCGTAGCACTCGCAGCCTCGACATTTGCTGTCCACTGCTGGGGGTGCACAGCTTCCTGCTGATAGAATTGGCTAAGTATAATCTTTGCATATTCTGTATTGGTATCAGGATCCATATTGGTTCTTTAGTGCTATTAATGTTAATTATCTAATCTTATTCTATTAAATCTGTTTATATTTCAACCCCCGGGTTTCCTTGTTTTTTCCCCGATTCCCCTTCCTGGGTGGGGAGGGGTCATCAGATGATAGAATGGTTGTCTAAACGACAAACTGTTGTGGGTTTCTCAAACCATAACATGCCATTATTTAAGGGCCAGACATGATCCTTCCCGCATGCCCACACACACACACACTCACTTTTGATGCACTGACTGCATATAACAAACCAGAATCCATGGAGGACAACAGAAAATTACTTCATGTGAAGCTGTCAGACATCAATAGAGTACAGCAGAGCTTTAACTCCCCCTGACGTGGTTATGCAGGTCTACTGCAAGAGGTATCTTCTGTCAGCTATCAAGTTTGCTGTGGATGTATTTCTCCCATAGAAGTACTTAAGAGAAGTTGGTCCCTCATAAAAACTCCAGAGCTGTGCACCTAAGTTTCTGTTTTGTTTTATGGTCATGCACTTTTCGAAATTATCTAACTTTGTCTTCTACATTGTTAGTACTCTGTCTTCATAATGGGGAAAAAGAAAAGAAAAGAAAAATCAATGCGCTATTACCCTGTCAACCTACCCTTGCAAGAATTCTTTGAACATCAATGCTTAAGTAGGAAAAATGTATGCATTAGCATCACTAAGCACACTAATTTTTTTTAACTTTAACATAAAACAGAAATTAGATGCAAAACCTGATTTAGAGTAAGAAGCAAGGGCTCACAGCAGAAGTAGGAAGATAAATCAGTAAACAAGTGTCCTAAAACAACATCTCACTATGCAGAAGGTACACAGTTAACAACAACAAAAAAAAATCTTCTGAAAAGATCCGCAGTGTGATCCACTGCGAGCCAGATCTGAGGGCACTACCCTCAGATGCACGCACACATGATTTCAGTTTAAACTGCCATTCCTACTGAAGCAGTCAAAACAACACATAAGTAAACCTGAAAGCATAAAATGTATCAGGGTTATTTACACATATCAGGGATGCTTGAATCATACAACTCTTATTACACGTAGAAACAGAACACGCAATAGGGAGCAAGTGTTTAGCGATGATTTCCCAATGTGTCAATTACACATACCAGAGTTGTTAAAAAGGCTCTGAGGAGTTCAATTTATATTTAGAAAAGTATACACTTATCCATTGGGACAGGAATAACATGAATTTTACAGCTGTTAATAGAAGTTTCATTTGGACAATTGGTCAATACAAGGTTTAAGTAAACATTGTTGCTTACAGCTTTGAAGGTGTGGGCAAATGACATTTACTTTGTAGGCAGCATGAACTATATAACCGCTATAAATTGGTCTTCGAGAACCAACAATTGCAGTATCTCATTCATCAGTGTACTTAGAATTGTGAACTGGAATTCCAATTATTGAACAGAATCTATTACCAATTTGAGTCACTTGGGTAAAAAACCCTTCTTTCTACCTCCATAGTAGTTAATTCTCTAAAATTATTTTAGAAACAAACTATCAAGAGGAATGAGTCTACTAACACTGAGTTTGGCTAAAATAAACAAAACAATCATTCATAGAATCATAGAATGGTTTGGGTTGGAAAGGACCTTGAAGATCATCGAGTTCCAATCCCCCTGCCATAGGCAGGGACACCTCCCACTAGGCCAGGTTGCCCAAGGCCACGTCCAGCCTGGCCTTGAACACCTCCAGGGATGGGGACTCAACAACCTCTCTGGGCAACCTGTTCCAGTGCCTCACCACCCTCAAAGTGAAAAACTTCTTCCTAATGTTCAATCTAAACCTGCCCTCTTCCAGTTTGAAGCCATTCCCCCTTGTCCTGTCACTACATGCCCTAGTAAAAAGTCCTTCCCCAGCTCTCCTGTAGGCCCCCTTTAGGTACTGAAAGGCCGCAATAAGATCTCCGCGGAGCCTTCTCTTCTCCAGGCTGAACAGCCCCAACTCCACAACAATCCTTGTGTATGCTAATATAATGCTACAAAACTGTAAAGTGATTTAAAAAAAATTTACTACCTATTATTACACCCTGCTTTAAAGGGTTAACTTTAGCATGCCACCTTTTGAAAACAACAGAAAAAAGTCACAGAAATTATTGCATTGTCATCATCATATTTGGTTTTGAATATAATTATAGCTGGAAAAAAAGATTTAATAAAGCCTCCATAAGTAGCTTTTAGTTTTATTTTACTTTGAGGCAACTGAACTTTGGAAATACAAGCCTTCCCTTGAACTGAAACGCTGTTAAACAAGGCACATTTTTATTGCATATAAACTACCAGTTGCATTGTGTCAGGCTACTGAATATATTCAACTTGCCACTTTTTTGACATATACGAACAATACATTAGATGCCTGGAGACAAATAATATATGCTACTATACAAGCAGTTTCATATAAAAAGATTATAGTGATGTCAACAAATATCTGATTCTTGGATTCCGCTTTTTTCCAGAAATTCTTTTTGTATTAGCTTTCTGCAATATGTGTTTACCAGGATATCTTTTATATGAAGTATTGCCATAGCAGGAACATGGAAATAAATACTGCTGTAAAGCTAAGGAAAGATCTTATACAACTTTGAGACTAAGTATGGGTTTCACATGCACTGAGATACGGAAGAGAGAAGTAGAACTGTATTTACATATACTACTTACCCGTGTGAAGGTACCCTCAAAACTGTGAATATCCAGCTGTGGCTTCTGAGCATAAACGTAAGCATTGATTGAAAAGAGATCCTGTAAAACAGATTAATGTACTTACTATTATTTAAACTTGAATTTAATCACATATTTTGAAGAACCTTTTAGTGGTAAAGATTCCATTTTATGACCACCCCACCCCAAGTTAAGTTCATGAAATTTTTAGCCAACTAAAAGACGCTGTTTTTTCAGTACATTTTGCTATAAAGGAACCAGATCCAAGATGATATTCTAAATGTGTTGATAGCTCAAACGCTAAACTGTTATACATTTATAACATGAGTTTAAAATTTTATCTATTTTCTCTTAATAGTCCCATTTGAATTTATAATAGTATAATCTTAAAATATTGTCCGTATACTTGTTATTTTAAAAATAAAGTGGGATTTTTTGTTTCGTTTTTAATGAAACTGGAAAGAAAATACTTTTCCAGCAAGGACAAAGCCAACTGAATACAAGAGGAAACAATGAAATTGATTCAAATTCTCTTATACGCTCAAGCACATCTGCAGTCAACTCATGAGAAAACCCCATCAGCTTTAAGAAAGCCTAGATACATCAAGAGGATTACTCCAATGCTTTAAGTCAGGGATATGCTAAATTAGTCTGATAAAATTGGGTCCAGTATACGCGGTACTACGACTCATGACAGCAAACAACCCATGAACATTCCTTCCCTAAAACTAAGAACAACAAGAGACTCTTAGATACTACAGCAGCAGGCGCTCTAAATAGATGGTGGTATGGTATAAACAGGGGAAGAAAAAAAAAAAATCTGACGATTGTTAGATGTTAAGAACTGTCCCTAGAGTCCCAGGGAGGATGACCTTAAAATTCTGAAAAAATTATTTCATCAGGTAACTGTTCTGAAACATCCACCTCCCCCAGAAAGCATACCACAGACTAATTGTTAAAAAGCTGATACAAAGGACTTTTTCTCATCACAAAAGTAAACATTTTGGTGCTTTTTAGATGGTCAGGAACAACAGCAGCTAAGAGATTTCAACACAAGTAGACCGCTCATGCATGGATCCACAATCCAATTTCTACTCTCAAGAGAAGCAGATGCTCGATACCAAATCCCAGTTGATCTAAGAATCCTAACCTAATGACGAAATGCAAGTGTCTACCTTCTCACCATATGTAGCGCCTAACTATTTGAGTTACCTCCATCCTTTATTACCGGATAAATCTTGCAAAAGGCTAATCAGGCACTATCTCTGGGGAGCAGATTACATGACTACAATACCTTGTTCATGCGAGCTAGAATGTGCTATTTTCAAAAGCTGAATTAATTTTACAGCTTCTTTTATGGATTTATAACCACACCTTGGCTCAAATGTAGCTATTTTTAAAAGCATGGCATTATTTTTTGTTTATAGTTTTGACTATAAGAAAAAATAGCTATATTTGAATATTACATAATTTGAATATTACATAGTTTGAACATTACAAAAATTAACTAAAGGCACAATTGTCCACCTGTGTTAACGTCCTAAAATCTGACACATTTGAATCCATGTTTCTCTGATAAAATGGCTACAGATTTTTGAATATCCTTTTTTCCACTTTTCCAGATCAAAATGAATTTTTCTTTATATTGTACATTTATCAAACGTTTCACCTCAGCTTAAAAATGTGTAGCTCTATAAATAATGAATTTGTATTTCTATTTATATTCATACCTTCCAAATACATACACTTTGTATTTCATATGCTTTTTAAAACATGAATCAAATCTGAACATTAACTCTCACAAATTATCTTTATCCTAAACCGTTAGCCATTTATTGTAGTCTTCCACACAAAGTTCATTCATTGCATCCTCGTTCTTCCAACCTACTTTCATCAAGTTCACGAGAAATAATTTATATGAAACTAATACACATGTGGTATCCTATATCTTCATCATTCACTTCTTTCCAATCTGTTATCACCCACAATTTAGCTAATCCAGGCTATTATGTGCTTTATTATGCAAAGAAAAATAAAGAGTCTCTCAGTAGTGGATAGCGCAGCAGAAAACTAATACCACACACATACTCATATACACAATAAAAACTGCTAGTGAAATGCGTCAACCAAGAACAACTCTCTTCAAAGAATGCCTTAGTGGGAAGCAGCATTAGAATAAAAGGAAGCAGAAATATCCACCTTTTTAAGTATATTGGTATTTGTACAGTAATGTATTTTCCTCATTTCTAATCTATTTTCTTCTACAGTGACATTCTCCTTTGTTACATTTTAAATGTAAAAATTTCCACCACATTCCTTTGGTGTCTTTATGTTTTAGTTCTCCTTCTGCGTTTCTGATTTAACACCTAAACGTTCACATTTTTTTTTCTCTTTTTTGAATTTCAACTGTGAAACAAACTCACTTATCTTTCTGGAAAAAAAAATGAGATCTGCACATTCCCTACACATTTGTGGCATTACTCTGGAAGGCCACAAACTAGAAACACCAGAGCATTCAAAAAATTGATGTTTTTTCCAAAAACTAAAAAACATAAGAAAAACCTATGCTCTGAGAGAAATCCAGAGTGGTAGTTCATTGGCATTTCATTCGTAAGTAGTAGAAAGAAAAGACATACAAGAATATTACATGTGCTCAGTAGCTTTCTGAAGTATTTTTTCACTATTAGAGTAAAGAAAAGCAATAAGGACTTTTTTTCTGTAGCCCAATGCTCTGTACTCCAAATGGACATCATTCTCAGGCCAACACAATACAGTTGTTGGAAGTTTTATAACAAAAGGGAAACAGAAATCCAAAGAATGATACAGTTATAGAAGACATTACATATGAACTGCATTGAACAATAAAGGTTACTATAAGAGTACAAAGATGTTCCTTCAGCTAGCGCTGTTTTCCCAGTAGAAGCTGTGCATTTCTCATCTCAATGTCTTGAAAGAAGTCACAATGGTGAATTTAACAAGGAGCTATCAAGATTTGTACACAACGCTACATGTAAATATTACTTCTGCTCACTGAGCAAGAAAAATTTACCTGGTTAGGTTATGTCATACATACATAAAAGCATATGTCATACATAAAAGCAGGGAAAAGCAAAATCACCTTTTAAAAAAAGGATTTACCTATACTTAAAAGAAAAGACAAACACTTTTCATTAATGATTTAACTAATGAGGGACTTATCTTTGTGAAATTCACCTTCTGTAAAGAATTACTTTCCTACTGTAAGTGCTGAACTGCTTGTTCACTGAAGCCAAATAGTTCTACTGATATGTTCAATGGAAACAGTATTCTACATCTAAAATTATGTTGCTTTTAGGAAACAGTAAGGGCAAACGACTCCAGTTATTTTCTTACTCAAGGAAAAAAAAACCACTTGGGTAGGGGGATTGTAACAGCTCTAGATTAAAGAAACTATATGAAAGACTTGAATCTCAAGCAATAGAAATTAAATTATTTTTATACAAGAGTAGATGAGATTTTAAAAAACTTGATATGCATTTAATTATCTCATACTTGAAAATAATTCAGAAGAATGCATTTCATCCTTCTACACTGAGATGCACACAGGAAATTACTTGATGATGGCACAATAATGAAAGTGTTCTCTTTTGCATTTCACAATTTAAAAATCACCATAAAGTTATCAATAACATAGAAAAATCTCCTCTATTAGGTCAAGGGCAACATTTGTTCACCTTACTTAAAGATCATTAAAATACATTCTTAATCATAACATGTAGTTCATTACAAATAAAATTGCCTTTGGTTCAATAAAACTAATTACATGTAAATGGTATTGTTTACTGCTGTATGGATCTTCTGATATAAATCAGCAAGTCACCATTTATTGAAAATTACAGTGACCTCATTGCTGTTAATAAATTTTGTTGATTACACAAGCTAGAGAAGAATGCCTTAGAACACACATATCACCAGAAGAACTGCCCCACCTAAACTATAAAACTGCAAGAAACCTAAACCAGGTGTTACAATATTCGCTGCTCAGCCGTCATTAAATGACCTGTTGAAATTTTAATTCTCTGATCACATTAAGTGCTTTAGAAAGACAAAAAAATCTGTACTGATCATCTTGGTGGTGTCATCTGTTCTTTAAGAAAAGCTCTGAAGGTCTGTAGGTTTGTTAATTCTGGGTGTCACAGTGGGTAGGGTTACAGTGCTGCTCCGTTGACACAACTGACAGCTCATGCCAACACAAGATACTTGCTGCCTTTACATCAGATAATGAAGGAAATCAAAATGAGTGACAATTATTGAGAGTATATTCTGTCAAATACATGATCAAATCATTTATTAGTTTATTTTACAGTCAATTTCCACACATCCTCTTAAACTACTAAAAATATACTTTAATATGTAAATATGAACTCTAAGCCTCAGTTTTAAAAACACACTGCAAGCACATGGAGAAGACACTGTACCAGGTGTTGCTTTATGCATGGACAGCCTCTGGAAGCCAGAAAAAGCACTGCTGCGATGAACAGCTGCTACTTCAGACAGAAAGTTAGCTGAAACTATTTACAGCAAAAACCCAGAACATCAGTCCAGAGACAGCAAGGGCAAAACACCGGACCCCAGAGATTGCGACCCACAACCCCTGCAACCTCCCTGCCTGGGCAGGTTCTCCTTGTGAACGGACCCCCAGCAGCCAACTGCTAGTTTATCATAAACACATGTAAAGTTAACCTCGGAAACCTCACCCATTTTTGTAGCCACCCATACAAATACAAGTCTTCAATCCAGTTTAAAAGCAGTATTGAATTAAAACAGGAGCTTCATGTCTTTGAAACAGACATGACTAACACAACTTCGAGTTCCCCGCCTAATTCTTTGCGGGCACGGACATAGCGTGCTCTAACCATTTTCTTTACCGTGTCCTTCAACTAATCNCGGCCGCCCGGCAGGTGGCAGCCGCGAGGCACGGCCGGGCCGGGCCGGGCCGCCCCCCGGCGTGCGGCGCCGCCCCCAACTCACACGTTACCGGCGTACGGACGATACAACGGGTACATGCGACGAATTTTAGTACTACGCTACCCAGGGAAGTGGCAGCAGTGTTTGACAGTGTTACACAGGATGGGTAAAAACCGGCATTTATTAGGTATGAATGAACTGGTATTTGGGAAGGTTCCTTTTCCAAAATTCCTTAAAGCAAAGTAGCTTTCCTCGATGGCTTGATTTAAAAAAGCAAAAGCAAAACATTTAGATAACTGCTCCCTGAACTGCTGTATTTTCACCACGTCAGTTATTTTGGGGGCATATACGATGCACCGCGAACCTCGTGCAGCACATAACGCAAACAGCATGAAAGGAAGATCACATCCCAGCAGCTCCTTTTAGCAGAAGGAAGGATCATTGCCTGATTCTCCCAACATTCTGTAGAGAAAAGGAAACCAAAGTTGATCCCAGACCGGAGCACAAAGCTCAGTCCTTTGTTAGACTGCTTCAAATACCAACAAGTTTCTGCAAAAGTAATTTTAAGCCTATCAAAAAGCAAATGCCCCTCTTACATGCTGCACAGTAAGTTAGCATTTTTTCAAGTCGGGAACAGAAACAAAGCATAGGGATGTTTTACCAAGCAACAGGCATTTTCAAGTTAATATCTGGAAAACAACTTGCCTGATTTTTCAGTTTTATTAAGAGAAGTTTTCAGCAACAGAGGATACTGTAGAAGCCTAGGGTGAGAAAAAGTCCACTTGAGATGGTTTTCTCAAAGCATCCTTACTTTTAACCAAGTTGCTTCAAACTTTTTCCACTGCATGTACAAGCGAGCTTGAATACTTTTTGCCAAGAAAACCTCAACTTCATATTTTAAGCATCCCTTTTTAGATAAATTGGGTGTAAAGTTTCAAAGGGTGCCAAACGCTATCCCTACATGTTTAAAGCCTGTACCTGTTTCTACTCTTTTTTCCAAAACCATTATTTTTACTGTAACTATAAAGAAATAATTCTACCCACTGCATTTTAATTTAACTTAAAAAAAAATGAATAAGTGTAGGGCCTATATACAGATACAGCTTAGGAATGACTATAAGGAACGACAAGAATTAGACTTAGAATAAAGTAATTCCATAATGCAATTTTTTGTTAGTTTTAAATTCACAGCTTGCTTAGAGCTTCGTATACTGATCTTCTGAAGTTGTCCATCCACAGAGTTTCTTCAGATGGCTGATACTCTTGAATATTACTGCCACCCCAGTAAAGGTTAAAGTGTCTTTGCAGAAATTCAGAAATAGCAATGTCCTCTCCACAGGAATGGAAACAGCTTTCTGGGATGTGCACTGAGCATTATCTTCTGTGAAGGATGTGGGGATCCCCTAAAAAGCATTTACATTTGGGTTCATTAGGCTACCATTTCCCCAAAATAATTCAGACAGATGGGGCTTAGGAGTGAAGCAGCAGTCTGAGACCAGCTGGGAAGCAGCCATTTAAAATGATCTCATTAAAGAACCACCAAGTGTCAACGGTTTGACCAAACCACACAGTATGGAAATTGGGAGATAGTTTAGTTTAGTTGGCAGAAAGTATTATACCCAGCATCAGTTACTTGAGGGTGACACATCAGCTTAATGCAGACAAAGTCTTGGCTAGCGTGCTTAACCACCAATAACTGCGTGACGCAAGAAAAGGCAAGTCAACTGCTTGGTGGCTTCCATTCGCTGCTGGTAGCCAGGGAAGGTTTGTTAACCGTACACAGCTCCTTGATTAACTGCATCTGATGAGACAACTCAGGTTGTCACCTATAGCTCAAGAAGAGGGAGAACAGAAAAATCTTGCAAGAAGCACACATCAGTCAGAGGTAGGTTAATAGCACTAAATGGAAACAGCTAAGGAAGAAACAGTTATTACATTGTACAGTTGACTCCTGTATGCTGTTTCTGAGATGCATGAATAATTTCTTGGTGATACCGTGCCTTTCCCTCCACTACATGCCCAAAACAACCAACACCTGAAGCAAACCTTCACTTCTGCATGAAGTTGAGGCTGCATGTCCTACCATTCAAATGCAGACTCCCCAACTTCAACCATTTCTGATTTATTTTCCACTGTAAACAACTACAATGCAAACATTTACTACTTTCAAATCAAAGGCACAGGCTTAACCATAATTTTATATTATCTCCATAGATGCTTAACAATTTGTCAAGTCTAATGATCACTGATTTACTTTTTTAAACAAAGAACATAATATAAAAGTTATAGTACAATTCCCTGCTCTACCAGGCCTATTTCTTCCTAGCAAGGAGGGGAAACTTCAGACATGGATTTGTTTGTTTGGGTTTTTTTTAAAAAAAAAAAAAGCAGAAAAAAAATGTAAAACTTTTTTCCTTTTCTTTTCCAAAGAAGAGTGTAGAGAAACCTTTGTATTGTAATTTTCACCAGATTTCATCAGCCTCAGAACACCGAAATTATAACCAAACAGAACTCAAAGAGGCAGTGCTCTGCATGAAGGCTTGTATTTGCTGAGTGCAGTCAGTGATGCTCCCAAAACAAAAGAGAAATAAAATAATAGCTAAGTTGGACACAGTTGTAACTATTTGAAAAGCACTATTTAATATAAAAAAAAATCAAAGCAGGATAGAAAATTGACTGGATTTTAGTCAAATGCATGTATCTGTCTCAAATGTGAACATGATTTTTTTTTTTAAATGAGGAAACAAGATAGGCCAATGATTAAATGGTAAAAACCTACAGGACAGGCATTATTACAAATACTAAATTCAACTGCCAGTTACAGAATCCTTGTTAGAGCCTGTTCTTACACCAGAACTCTCATCTTGGAGTCTGACTTGGCATATCTGTCTGGCATGACCAACCTTCAGTTCCATCTTTTGTTCCCACTCCTCACTATCTTTTCCTCCTCTTGTCACATGTGAAGCCAGTAGCCAGAGGACTATGAATACAGGAAAAAAATCTCTCCTTTTTGCCAATTTCAGTGTGGCAGCAACTCCATACTTCTCAAAGAATTAACTGCAGAAGTCCTGCTAATATCTGGCAGAAATCTAACACTTTTTCTATTGAGATGGCATATGAACAGTCCTCTTAAGCTATGTTTGCCTTTAATAAAACACCTAAAGGATTCAGTGTCAAAACTCTAGAAATTCTGTACAGGTAAATTTCCACAAGTTTGTAACTTAAGCATGTTTTCAGAGGAAGTTTCTTAATACCAAGCCAACTATCCTGTAGAAAAGCAAGCTTCCCCAGTACAAGGGCCACAATTCAGCTTCTCATTGAGAGACATTTATACAATTCTACGTACATTTTTGTAGATACGCGTCCATTTTGAATGTATACATATATACACATGCATACATGTGTCATTTTTCATGATTTTAATAGTTACCCAGGACACAACACGTATATACATTCAAAAAATACACACATTCAGGCAACTTTTGAGGAGCCCTCCTTGCAAGAACTTGCATATTGTACCGAGTTAGACCATAAAGTATCTTGACAACAAAAAGCACTTTACCTTATAAGAGCAGACCAAGCTTAGAAGTTAGCGATTAAAGTAACAGTTCCCAAGACAAAAATTACTTTCATTTGCAGTATAACACTTTGCTGAAAACACTACAACTGTGATATGCTGCTGCAGAGTATGGATCTCAGTGGGGACCACAATGAGAACCACTAAGGTATGTCACAGTTTCTTTTCAATGTAAAAACAAGAATATTCGCATAACCAGCTTCACATTCAGCATTCAGTGGAATACCTATCTCCTATTTATTGCAAAAACTAAGACTGTGGTAACAGAGACTTTCCAATACTTACAATTGTAACAGTCTTTTAGATAAGAGAGATATATGCATACATGGAAGATATCTTAAAAGCAAACAGATTAAATGCTTACCCCCAAAGCTGGCAATCTTTGTGTGCAACTGACAGCAACCTTCAGTTTCCAGTCTGTTTCTCCATCCAGCTGGTCAGTTCGAATGAAACATGAACCTTGAAGATATAAAGAGACATCAAACTGTTTTTTCAATCTCAAAAATTCAGTTTGAGTTAAAAAATGTAGAGAAGTGAAAATAAAGCAATTTACAACCATTTTTAAATAAATGTGCTACTTATCAAAGGATTCGTACTTTGGAATGTCTGTGTGCTTTCTTCCAGGAATGCTCACACAATAGCACAATTTTTCTGACAAAATTAACAATATGCCTGTTTATGAACCAATAGGAAATCCAATTTTACGGGTTGCTTAATAGTTTCTAAAAAGGTTTCTAAATGTTATCAGCAAGAGATACAACTTCACTGGCTGAAGATGAAACAGGTTTAACTTTTTTTCTTTTTAGAATTGTGCCACTTGTACAATTCCAACACAACAGAATAATGAGCTGATGCCTGTGATTTTTGTCTCTTTGCTGGTATGACATCACAAACTTCCACTGCTTATAGATTCCTGGCTTCTCTGAAGTTTTGTTTTGTTTTTTTGTGTTTTTTTTTTAAAAGTAAATCCTTAACATGGATACCATTCAAAATAATATGGGACCCAATGTATTATGTTTAAAAGAAATAATTTTGAATCATCTGTCATTGTCAAGGATCCAAGGCTAATGAAACCTGTCAAAACATTCACAGTACTTAATGTATGAGGGAAGCTCAAGACACAGACTGACACATACAGAAGAGAATCAGTATACTTTACAGACAGAAGACTAGTATTCAAGAAACAGAAAATTGAGACCAGTGCAGAGCCTCCTCCTGCCCCAGTAACTAATTTGATGGATATTATCAAGTCTGGAGTATTACACAGGTTACTCAAAAAAAGACTGCTCTCGAACACTGAAAAATCTACTAAAAACATGTACAAGTAGCTACAATGTCCATCTAGTTTGAAACATTTAAAAAAGGTGTTAAAATTTTACCAATATTCTTCACAATTGCTACACTAAAGAAACCTTAAATATTTCTGAAGTAATAATTACAACTTCCATTACGCTACAGCCTAACAACTCTATACGCTATTGTTATTGTGTGCTGAGTGTGAAATAAAAATAGATTTTTCTAGTTATTTGTAAATTTTAAACAATGTGTATAGACATACATGCATATATACAAGTAATTCCTTCTGTATTTCAACCAATCCAATAAAAACTAACAAAGTAGTTTCATCATTAGAAGTGATATGGTAGCAATTAAACTGAAGGAAACACTAGCAAAGGAGTTTATCCAGGTTTGAGTCTTTCTTACACAGAAAAGACGACAATGGACTAGAAGCTTTGAATCTAATAGGCAATTCATAAGAAATGGTACCTACCAGTGAACACAAAATAAAGATAGAGTCTTTTATAGGACATGTGGACCCTGATACAAGTAAAATCTAACAGAACACGTTTTATTCATCAGGGCCTGTAAATTAAGCAGTTAAATGAGCTAATGGTCTGAAAGGACATGCTTGAGAGAGAAGCCACCTGAAATTATATCTGACTAGAAGGTAACATTTTTGCACAACAGTCTTGAAAAAAGTTTACAAGTCTTCATGTAACAGCTGTATTTATATTAAGTGCATAGTAAGTAAACAAATCTTTAAATGTTAATATAAACAGCTCAGAACACATTATTCACAACTGAATTTCACCCAAAGTTCAGAGCTGCAAGCTGCAAAGCTCTATCAAAAGTTCTTGAAAGGCTGTAAACTCTTGACAGGATTCTTTATGGATTTCCTTCTAAAAATAAAACATTATTATGCACTTTTTGAAGAGTCCAGCGATATACATTGCATTATAATTAAGGGTGAGGTACCTAGGAACACCTATAAATACCACGGTTTCACCGCACTTCCTATCCATGGCATAGATGATCCTACTTTCCATCATACTTTTCCTGTACAAGACATTTCATGGTTCTCTTTACCCTTCCTGTCAATGGTTGCTCTCTTCCATCAATTTCATTTAGAATTATACTATAGATCAATGCAGTTCAAGACCAGTGTGGCTCCTGTGAATGGTTGACTGCACATATATTCATTTAATAGAGCTCACACTATGACATGTATTGGCCAGCTGCATTTCCTCTCCACTTCAGCAGTTAATTTCATCAATAACTTATCTCATAGCCTGTTTCTCTTTTATCCAGAAAAAGGGATTGCTTTCTGCCAAGTCAGCTTTCAATAGTGATCACAACAGCAAAACTGAAACAATACAATCCCCTGCTCTTCTTCAAATACTGCAGCAAATTTAACCAAGTACTTTTAATTATACTATGAGATACTGATTTTAAACTTGGTTTAACTAAGCTATAAACATGGGATATTAACCATGTGATTAGAAACAATGTATAAAAACAACTCTTCATTCCTACCAAGCCCTTGGACCTGTAAAAAACTGAATATCCCCTGCTGTGTATTGGGTGGATGTCACACATACCTTAACTTCGGAAGGTATTTGAGTCAGCAGTACATAAAACTTTTAAAAATCAAAGCCTTCTGAAAAAATAGCTATTTAACATTTTGAAATGCTTGTAAGCATTGCCCCCTCCCCCAAAACAAAATCTAAAAAAAAAAAAAAAAAAGAAAAACCAAACACAACACCAAATGTAGTAAAAAACTGTGTTATGTATTTATGTACTTTAACAGAATGCTGTAGATCAGTGTTGAAAAATCTCCTACATTTCTAACCTGAACATGACTTGCCAGGAAAAAGCCATCTATACAAACATCAGGAATTGCTATTCTCTCTGAATTCAGTGATAACTCTTGAACCTGACAATTATTTTACAGCACACAAAGAATCAAAATTAAGTTTTGTGCTGCTTAAAGGAAAAAGTCATGAAGTATTTTAAATATTTACCAATCAAAGCATAGCTGTCTGAAAAAAAGAAAGAAATTCCACACTGAACGTAAGAAATTTTGATAAGGCTACATATAGTGGAGAATGAATACAATTAAACTTTACTTCATACAGTGAGGGTACTCAGCTGCTCATTTCCCATAAGAATACACAGTCATTCAAGATTAGTAGACAAAGTTGAACATTGTGAACACGTCTGACACTTCTGCCTCCAGTGAAAATTTTGGAATGATCTGAATTAGAATTTAAGGGTTGATTTAAGGAAATTACACTGGATTTAAAGAGTTCAATCAATTATCAAAAGTGGTGCAAACTTCACGTGAGCACATTTAAACTAATTTACAAGTATATAATATTCATTCAGCCTCATCAGTTGAAGACAAGTATAAATCAGTTTAGAGCATGTCCATGCAAGGTGCTGCCCAAGTGCAACTAAACTGATTTTTAAAACCATTTCAGCTGAAATCTGTGAAACTTGTATGTTTAGGAAAGTCCTTGGCCTACAATTCCATATTTTGTGTTTTAGCAAAAGCTCAACCATTTGAGGTCTGTCCAGAATTTACCGTAAGAATGCTTTTCTGCGTAAAAGCAGCACCCGTAACACAAAGGATGAGAACCATTATAATAACCTGAAGTAACTATGTAACTTTAAAATAGAAGGATACATTGCTAATTATTAACAAACTTCTTGTGTGTGTTTTTTTGAGATACTAAGGATAAAAAAGTCTTTTTTTAAAAGCTATTTTGTGTGTTAATAGACTATTGAACAAAAATAGCATTTATTTCTGTAGTTTTTATGGTGTTTTGAAAAAGAGATACAAAAGCTCATCTATAAAGGCACTAGTTCAGGGCCATGATATGCCTGGCCTAGATTTGTCAAACAAAGGTATTGTGCTTAGTACAGAGTAAGCAGAAACAATCCTACTTCCTCAGTGTGTGCTGGACTTTACGCTTTATTCAGAACGTACATGCAGGGCATGTACATGTCAAATGCTTCTGGAAATGGTTTACACTTACACGTGCATCAGTGACCTCTTTTGTGGGCCTGCCTACCTCTAGAAATTCTGAACAAAAACTTTCAAACTAAATACAGGTTGTGCTTGAAAATGCCGGTCATATTTTAGCCTTAAACTTAAAAAAAAAAAAAAGTGAGAGAGAAAAGAGAAACCGCCCCCCCAACCCAGAAAGGGAAGCTTCTTAATGAAGTAAAAAACAGTTATATCATAAGCTTTCTCTTAATTAATACTGTGCATCATCATCAGATAGCCAAATCTTGTATTTTTATACTACCAAACCTGCTATTCATTTTTTATGCATTAATTTCTTTATGTGTAGATATCTTTAATTTCTTGAAATTATGTACATAAACTTGTGCTACCGCCAAGTACTTAAATTTTATGTTTATATACACACTTCTGAGTATTAATTACAGTTGTTAATACAGGCTTCTGAAAATAAGCTATTAATTAGGATGTTACTTATTTAATTAAATGTATTCTAGCTTACAGGGTTCCTAAAGTAAGTCCCTCGAAAGAGAAAAATTGTTGTGTATTGTTTAAATTTATTCCTATTATATTGCATTTGGAAATGTTGTTTCTGATAAGTAGAAAAGTGGATAACTTCTCCTTAAAACAATTAGCTTACCGTTCAGGCTGTTTATCAAGTACTTTTTCAAGTGTAGTTAACACAAGAAACCCAAAATAGCAGTATTGACAGACTAAAAGCAATCTACTTTGCAAAAGGAAAGTAATTTAAATTATTCTACATAAAATTGCATCATCTGATTTTCATGGAAGGCTATAATGAAGAAAGAAAAAAAAATCATTCAAATTATCTGAATTACATTGAGATTTAATATTTGCTATAACTACAGAAAGAAAAATCTCAACTACCCTAGAGAAGTTTGTTTAGTTTACTGCAGAAACGAAACTGCATCATGTGTAGCATCTCCTGTGTAATACATGCATTCCTGTGTACTACATACATTGTTCTTTCAGAGATGTTTTAGGCAAAGGCTCTTTAGTAGGAGACTGCAACAGAACTTTTCCTAGTAGCCTAATAGTGTCCTAAAATAATCAGACAGAAGCAGAATATCCTACCAGTTATACAAGTACATCCTCATGTTCTTTGTTAGGCAATACTACTCTTGAATAATTGAAGGCTGGATAATTGAATCCAAATACCTCAAAATGCATGCATCAACTCATGGAAATTCCCTGCAAATCAGATTCTGAAAATGGCAAGGAAAAATTTAGGTAGAGTGAATGGCATCATGAAAAGGCAGAGTTTCCTCCCTGCTTCATTCTTGATCGTGAAGTCTACTGGCTTTGTTTTTACAAAGTGAAGGTGGGAAAGCTTAAAGGTGGGAATACTTAAAGCACTTGCTTTCCAGGACTGGGCAAGTTTCTCGACTAATAGCAATATAAGAAATTAAGATGGTTGTCTTGCTGTAAGAAACTAAACTACCCCACTTGTCCTGTATCCAGAACTTAATTTTCATTTTGCAACTCTCAGCCTGGAAGAAGGATCCAAGAAAGAAGTTCTAAATCATAAAATGAGATGGAAGAGAGGATTCTGAATTCAGGGGAAAAAAAACCCTAAGGAATGACATATTCTGACTAGCATTAAAAAATGACAAAGTGAATGGTCATCATCATAAAAATACTTCTACACTTCTGTCCTTCACTTTTTCTGCTCTTGCTTTGAGCAACCACTTACAGCAGACCTTGTCTTCAATTACACCTATTTAATCAGCATTTTACAAATGAAATTATTTTTAAAAAGGCTTCCATTTTTAGATTTCACAAGTACATTCAAATCCCTTCCACAGAGCCTTAACAGTCAACCCACAGACAGTATTTGTTACAAATGTCAGTATACACAGTAAAAAATAGTATCTAAGAAGCCAATCAACAATGCAAACATTCTGAAAACCGTGTTTAACTTTCTCTTGGTGAACATCAAAGTTAACAGATTTCTGTTTGCAATTTTTTTTTGCCAATTATCAGCAAGCTTAAAAAAAGAGACTTGCCAGTAAACATTAAAGACAGCTTATAGGTATAATTCAAATATATCATAGCACGCACTTTAATGTCATACTGTGTTGAAGATGCATCAGAGGGAAGAAACTATAATTTAGTTGTATGTAGCAGATATGCAGGAATATACATGTTTTACAGCATATTAAAGACCAAGCACACCAATCTTGAAAAGGTATTGTTTTGTTTGCATAAATGCAGGGTTGAATTCCACACTCCATTACAGATGTATCATCGAAAAACAACCGTAGAGTGTGTGCACTTAAATTAGTCTTTAAAAAAATCATAAAATTAAATTACATTTACTTTCTATAATATGTAGCTGATAAGAACTCATGTCAGTTATTCTTAAACAGAGATAATGCTAAACCACCACTACACGTCTGGGTTCTTCTCAGTTAAATCTAAATAAATAAAATTATGTCTGCCTTCTCTCTCAAGAGCTGTATCCAATGAATTTTTTACAAATGAGAACAACAGCTACAACTAATGCCTTTCAAGCCTCAGCAAAACTGAATTATTAAATCTGTCTGCCTATATCCTATTACAGCCTACTTATGAATACTTGATTTTATTTTGTATAATTGACAACAGTTGTCAGGAAAGGAAGGTTTTAACGGCAATCAAATTAAGATCAACTGGTATAAGTGTCACAGTGAAGAGCCTGTGTCAAGTGTTGATGAATTAATTGATGGGTCACTGGGAAACAGGGCACGTGGAACTGCGGTGTCATAAACAGCTATACATTGTCTGTTAATATTACCAGCCCTCCTGTTTTAAGTCAAAAGCATTGAAAAAGATGGGTTACTAGAATATACCAAATAAAAAGAAAAATGGACTTCGACTTTGCATACCTAATACCAGATTATTTATGAACAACTTAATTTTTAAATCATTTATATTACTTAAGTGACTATGTGCATGAAAATTTTAAACTGATGACAAGATGAATAGCAGCACCAAGATGACATGTTGGAGTACTGAGTTTCATTTACCACTGTAACAAGAAGCTTTCAATCACGATAGCTTCCAAGGAGGAAAAAAACACCCAAGACACCTGAAATGTCCCAAACATTTAAGCTACAATGCCATCACATAGGATGCAATCGAAAAACGTAGTGGCATTTATACAAGACTGATTAAATTAGTTTTAAAGCATTAATTTCTCTTAAGACCATGAAAGAACTGTGTGTACTTGAGATATTTGATCTGAATTAAGAAACCGATGAAGCAATTGATTAATTGGAATTTAAGCCATCAGTCACTGGATCCATCAACAGATTCATTTACATTCTAAACAATCAGCTGATGGTCTTATAGGATACCATGTATTAATACACAGTCAATATGATACCCCCAAACTCATCACAGTTCCTTATTGACAAGCACACAGATGCTTTTAATCCAAGCTTGATCACACTGCATCTTTTTTGAATTGCTATATTGATTCAGTACGCTTTAGGAATTTTTAACTCTATTTTTATTAAAAACATTATAGCATTCTCTTATCTATAGCAAACAATGTCCCAAGAAAAAACAAAAGCATATCTACATTCATATTCACGCTCTCAAATTTTAACTTACTGATTTATATTATTTTGAGATATACAGAAGGATACTCAAAAGCATTATTTTATCTTTTCCATTTAATACGATTTGATGCACCACTTTGCTCCATTATTCTTCTGATGTATACTAGTAATCTTTTTGGAGAAACCCAGCGATATAGAAAAGACAGTGTGAATTATTTATGTCTTAAGTTTAATGACTAAATCAAAAACTCTGCCATATAGAATGCTTAGAACGCTGAAAAAATTCTTGCTTTTCAGATCAAAAGAAGGTAAAGGATACCAGAATACCACTTTAAAATGGTATGAAAATCAGTACTGTATTTGACAGATGTCAGCTTTACCATTACATTTTATACAATCACCAGAGTATTTTTCACTGACACTATTCCCTGTTTGTACATTTGCTTAGTCTGCTATTCTAGTTGTTTTTAACATTTAGAACTGGAATAACCTATGGTGATCTGTCCCATGAATCACAGAGTGGTTAAGAGTTGGAAGGGATTTAAGGATCATCTAGTTCCAACCCCCCTGCCATGGGCAGGGACACCTTCCACTAGACCAGGGTGCTCAAAGCCCCATCCAGCCTGGCCTTGAAAACTTTCGAGGATGAGGCATCCACAACCTCTCTGGGAAGCCTGTTCCAGTGCCTCACCATGCTCACAGACCCTCTTTCACTTTAAAACTGTTACCCCTTGTCCTATGACTACACTCCCTGATAAAGAGTCCCTCCCCAGCTCTCCTGTAGGCCCCCTTTAGGTACTGGAAGGGTGCTATAAGGTCTCCCTGGAACCTTCTCTTCTTCAGGCTGAAGAACCCCAACTGTCTCAGCCTGTCTCCAAAGGAGAGGTGCTCCAGCTTTCGGATCATCTTTGTGGCCCTCCTCTGAATGATCCAAACACATTGCCGGATTAAAATCCAAGAATCTTGAGAATATTTTCAGCCTTGCTTAGTCACCTGTAAACCAATTTTGCTCACATCTTCAACATATTGATCATATTTACTACATATGTTAGTATTACAAGCATATTTCTCAACAAGCAATAGACAGTACATCTTCCTTCAAATGAATCAAGGATGAAAGTATTTTCCAGAAAAAGTAATTATAACACAGCAGAAGAAAAACCCTACCTACTGTAACCTACTACAGCAAGCTCATTTCACTGACATCACAGACTACTTTGATATAAAATATGCTGCACAACTAGAGATGTAAAAGGGATGAAACCAAACCTTTTGAAACCAGAGGCTAGAGTCTTTTAACACAAAAGTGGCTCCACTGCAAACCATTTTAAGGGCCCACTAAAACAGGAAAATTGTCTAACACAGATACTATTCCATAAGTGCTATTTTGTAAACACCATCAATTATTTGAATCATTATTCTGGTGTAAGTACCGAGTTCAGATGGCATCTTCCATTTTGCTGTCCTTAGCACACTGTGCTCATTTGGCCCTCCCAGGAAAACATTCTGGTTTACAGTTAGGAAGTTGGTTCATATTTAAAATGTATTATGAGAATAGGATCCTTCTTACAATGTACAGTCAGATATGCAGTAGTTATACGGGACAATCATTAAATTGCCACCCATCATAACAGAAATGAATCAGAAATTAAGACTTTTAAATTATCTTTCCTTCCTTTTTGGCTTAAATTTCAGTAGAAAAATCAAAATCAATTCAATCAACTTCCTGATCCTAATGCAAAGCACACATTAACATTGATGCCACAAGTAAAGGTTCAAAACATTCAAAATATTTTAAGAATATTGACTAAACAGGCTCCCTGATTTGAGAGCACAGCACAGCAGAACTCGCTCTCTTCATCAACCCCCCTAATGCACTTATGTATTTCTACAGACCAATAATACGAAAAAAAAAAAACCATATGCATATACACCTCAAAGAAGAATGCCTGTAGCTGACTTAAGGAGCATTTTCTCTCTTGATGAAAACAGAGCTCACAGGCAAACAGGAGGCTGAGAAAAGCTTAAACACATAAAAGTACACGTCAAAGGAGTTGACAAAGCCATAAGATTACAATAGTCATGTTAAAAACAAGATGATAAATCTTCAGTTGAAAATTTAGCAGGGAAAAAGCACATTCTCCTTTACCAAACAGGAGCCTGGGAAGAAGCAACAGACCCAGCTGCAAAGATTTATCACTGGACTTCATTACAGCGAAAAGCCGTGTTTTTCAACTTTTTCTTATTTGTTTTTACTCGACAGATAGAGGAAGGCTGTGTAAAGCTACATGGACACCTGCAATCAGAACTGCAAGTGAAGAAGTTAAATATTGGAGCTAAATTTCATCTACCCTTCATATGTACCAAGAGAAATGACAACGTGGCGACATGGACCACAGCATCGGTATGGAGAACCCAGTGCCCTCCTCAACTGCACGCTCCTTAGAAAGCAGGTTGCTCCACATTAGGTTTTCCACCACTGGAAAGAGAACTGCTAGACTAAGGTAGTCTACACATGCTTCCATTCCAACTCCAGCCAGCCACACACCTCAAGCCCCATATGAAAGTCAGAATCAGATTAACATGTGCAAGCCATCCTTTCCTTATGAATACAGTAAGACTGATTTGAGGATCATTTCTAAATTTTTAGTGAGACAACTTTAAATCTACTGCAAGATCACTCCTCATTAGCCCTAATAATCAGAACTTTATAGCCTATGCGGAAAATTCTTTTTCTTTATAAAGATGAGGACCACCCAGAGATGTTTTCCAATCATTTCAAAGAATTATCAAGTTAATGTTAACAGCTGGCCTAGTGAAGTCTTCAGGCAAGAAAAGAAAAAAAATAATTAAACAATCTAACAGAAGAAAAAGGTGACAGTATCTTTAAAAAAAACCCATAATGCATCGCATCAATGTTATGAACAGACACTTTACAGGAAGCATATTCTAAGCTGCTTCAATGCAAGGAATTCTTGAACCTAACTTCTGCACGAGTAGTTTCTTTGTCTTTTATTTTCAAAGCCTTCGACAACATATCCACAGTCCATCAGTTATAAAAAGACATATATAGTTTGTTTACCTGACTTGCCCTGCCTCTGGGATCTGCTTTGATGATTCTCAACATCAGCTTTTCCCCAAAATTGGGGGAATAGTTTGGGATTTCAACGTATTCAGACTGCTATTCCAGCCAAGCCACCAAATGCCCTGAAATTCTGGGGAAATGCATTATCACTGCACAGTGGGAACAGGCAAATTTATGCCTGACACAATACACAGCCTCCGTACAGATCAACTTTTTCAACTCTTACTAGTCTCTTTTTTTTTAAATACTAAAAATAAATAACTAGTAAAATATTTCTTTGTTACTGCTTATTTGCTGCAAATCTAATGAAACACATTGGGTGCTAGCCACCCAAGTCTGCACAGAAAATACAAGAAAATAATTAGGGAATGAAATATATGATCATGCCTTCTAATAACATTTTACTGTGTAATTTTACATCAGTAATACAGAGAGAGTAATACTATTAGGAGCTTAATGCCTGCCGAGACTGCCTCCTTTCACCACATAACACTCATACTATCTGACTATATCTTAAACAAGTAGCTGATCACACAGAATCAGTATTACTCAGTGGTTTAAAGTAGATACCAAAACATTTCAAGCCAGAGTTAAATCAAATGTTAAAAACGGAATAGGAACTGAAGTATAGAAACAGATTAAAGTAGTTTGGACAGATTGTTGGCAGCTACTCATGCCCTGAAGATAAACTTTTATCTGGCCATATGTGCAAAACTTAACTCTACTCATTTATCATCCTCTATAGCAATAGATTTTCAAAGCATTTTAGTTCCCAAACAGGTAGGTTTTATAATGCTTTTCTAAACATAATAGAAAATTCAAGAATGTGTGACAAATGCAACTCCTTCAGCCTTCTTATTCTGTGGTAGTTGGTTTTATAAAGAGATAAAAAGTTACAACAGTTACACAACTGAATTCCAAACTGACATTTTTTCCTCTGGTTTGATTTTCAAATATCTGAAGTTCCAGAACAGGCTGGGGCACAGACAATTAAGTTGTTTGTAGAACACTGATTCCTAACTGTCCAGAATTAACAGATACTACTTGCATCACCTTTATTATAATTTTACATGCAGTGAGTTTGGGGTAGAACACAAATGTTCTACTAATATTTACATTTTCAGATCTACAATACTAGACCTTTCAAACAAGTAAAACATACTTGCCAGCACAATGCTCGCTCTCTGTGGAGAAACACTTAAGAATTCGTCATTTTCAAAATAATTCTTTTCTTTAATTGGCGGACATTGTTTGAGAAGGTAGATTCTGGAGTAAGCCTTTACTAGTTTACTCAGAGCTCCTTCCAACAGCAAACCAAGTTATATGAATGATGACTTAGCCTGTACTTTCATTGCATAGTTTATGCCTGTAAAATGGTTACGATTTTAAAAAAACATCACATCTGAGCCAGTTATATTGCTACAGAAATTAATTGCTACAAAGTCTCAAATTATTTTCCTGTTTTATTCCTACATTTCAGTCATACCATTGTTGTTAAATTACAAGTAAAGAATATTGAAAACTCTTAACTACAAATTTTAATACAAGTGAGATTGCTCTTTTCATTACAATTCTGAAAAATATAAACATGTTTGCAACTAATAATTTATGCCTGAGTAAATATACAATTTTTAAGAAGTTCCATAAGTGAAATTCAAGAAAATAATCTATGCAATGGGGGATGTCCAGAGGGACCTCGACAGGCTGGAGAAACAGGTGACAACCTCAAAGTTCAACAAGAAATGGTGCAAAATCCTGCACCCACCAGTGTATGATGGGGAGCCACCCAGCTGGAAAGGAGCTTGACACACCAGCACCTGGGGGTCCTGGTGACACCAGGTTGAGCATGAGCCAGCATCATACCCTTGTGGCAGAAAAGGCTACCAGTATCCTGGCTTGCATTAGGCAACGTATTGCCGGCAGGTTGAGGGAGGTGATCCTTCCCCTCTGCTTATCACTGGTGTGGCCACACCTGGAGTCCTGTGTCCAGTTCTGGGCTCCCCAGTACAAGAGAGATATGGGCATACTGGAGAAGGTCCAACAGAGGGCCACAAAGATGATGGACTCACATATGAGGAAAGTCTGAGAAAGCTAGGACTGCTCAGCCTGGAGAAGACAAGGCTCAGGAAGGACCCTATTAATGTCTATAATACCTGGAGGAAGGGTGCAGAGACTGAGCCAGACTCTTTTCAGTGGTGCCCAGTGACAGGACCAGAGGCAATGGGCGTAAACTGAAACAAAGGACATTAGGAAACCCTTTGAACATTAGGAAACAGCAATTATCATTTTTTAACTGTCAGGATAACAGAGTACTGGCACAGCTTGCCCAGAGACACTGTGAAATTTCCCTCCTTGGAGATACTCAAAAGCTGTCAAGACACGGTCCTGGGCAACCAGCTCTAGGTGGCCCTGCTTGAGCAGGGGTGTTGGACCAGATGATATCTGTAGATCCCTTCCAACCTCAACAATTCTGCAATTGTGAGATACCTATGTGACTACTTTAGATTGTAAGACCAAAACAACATAATGCAGCCTGAAAAATACCAGATGTAATAACTGTGCAACTGGCATTACCTTGCAAGAAATTACAGGTTTTTCACAATCAAAGGATTGTGAGAATTTGTAAATGATCTCTCATTTCCCTATTGCTTCCATTGCTCAGCTGTAGTGGTAGACATACAGTATTTTTGGAATGTCCACACCAGTAAATTACTATATACTGGATTTAAAGACATACAGTAACAAAATTGTTTTGTTGATAATGATGATTTGTGCATGACAGCATGCTTGACATCAGTGGGAGATGCTCTCTCTAGAGTATCACCCTAAACATACCAAAAAAAAAACCCCAAACATTTTACAAATTTGGTAGCTGCTGAGAAGTCTAGAGCAGCTGATGTATTAAAATGCTTCTCTGGACTTTATTTTACTAGACATCTACATTTACAGTTTTTGCAATCTTTTACAAGTTTGTTAGAAGAGGAATATCTTAATGTAGTACTCTGTCTCTTGGAAAAACTACTTTTTTTCCAGGAGCAGTGGCTGTTACTCTACATAGAATCAAGCGTCTACCAAAAATTCTAACTCTGTGCAAAAGATACATGTACAAGGTTCAAATACCATGGTCAGGAAAGTTGAAGTAGACCAGTAAAAAGCAATTCCACTTGAACCTTTGGGAGTTCAGTTTCTACCAGAAAAGGCTAAAGAGAAAACCCATCACCTCTACTTTTCATACCATTACGAAGCATTATCAGTGACAAGGGGGACCTCAGGAACAAAGAGAAGGGTTTAACTCCTAAAAAGCTACTAACAAAAACCAGTATCATAACAGTGTTGTGACTAGTCTGTCATAGGCCTAAAGAGTTCGCTGTAGTACAGAATTCAAACAATTCTTGATAGTCCTAGCATCTACGGAGCATGTCACTAGCCCAAAAGATAGTTATCCCTTGGCTATTCTAGCTGCAGAGGCTTTAGCAAATAGCCCGTTTAGCCCTATTTCCATGTACAATACTATTCTGCTGTGCCATCTTTCTCCCAGTAACTTCCAATTTATGGCCAGTTTCAACCAAGAATGGCAGACAAAATATCTCAAGGACATGAAGTTCCTTGAACTTTTGTGAAAAATTAGAGGATGAAAGAGCCACACGAACAAGAGAAAAGCCAAGCTGTCAGCTCCAGCAGTCATCTGTTCTAGTACCTAGCAAAAATTGATAGCAAAAATCAAAATGTGCTTAGCTCAGAACCAGCCACTGCATATGTCAGCTTTTGCCCCAGGAATAATAAGAATCTGAAGTTACTGGAGGTGCGTAAATGAAAAGTCTGAAGGAAAAAAAAAAATTAAGCTTCATCCATTCTTTTCTGACAGTGTAGCCACCCTATCAAATTTGCATTCCTCTCAGAATTTCACATTTGAAAGTTAACAGAGCACAAATATTCCAGAGATACTGAGTTTTATAAAGACATGCACCAGCAATTTATGAAGGACCAGTTCCAGTTCACGTCAGAACACCTTTGTGTCTTAGCATGTACCTGACCTGGATCAGAAGCCAGTCACTGAACCAAGGCACAACCAAGATGGAGGACAAGGATTTTAGCTTAGAGGAGGAAAAAGTTTATCTTTGACATTTTTCTTCTGTCTATTACAAGCCTACCTTCTTAATAATATTCTCATAATGCTGAACACCTGCTTCAGTTAGCAGTTCCTGTGGACATTATAAAGGTATATGATGATGTCTGGAATGCCCTGTCTAGTTTTTTGGTCTATGATTGACATGGTATGTAGACAACTAAAACATAGAGACCATGCCAAGCAATTTAAAAAAAAGAATCTGAAAACTATGTTAGAGACCACTTAGGAACTAGCTTAATTTCAGTGAGAGAGCTTTCCACTGGTGTAACACAGATCTCGCCTACATTTGCATAACAGCTTTCCACTAAGGTAGTCAGTTGTTTTTCGCATGATGCCTGCTTATAAACCAAATGAAAATCACCTTTAAACCATCTTTTGCAGACAGCTCAGCATGAACATTTACTTCAATCTGATGAAAGATTAAACAGCAGCAACTGCTGGAGAGGGTCCAGCAAAGGGCTACAAAGATGATTAGGGGATTGGAGCATCTCTCTTATGAGGAAGGGCTGAGGGACTTGGGTCTTTTTAGTCTAGAGAAAAGACGACTGGTGGGGGGGATCGTATCAATGCTTATAAATACCTAAAGGGAGGGTGCAAGGTAGATGGGAACAGTCTTTTTTCAGTGGTGCCCAGTGATAGAATAAGAGGGAACGGGCACAGACTTGAACATAGGAAGTTCCATCTTAACATGAGGAGGAACTTCTTTACTTTGAGGGTGGTGGAGCACTGGCACAGGCTGCCCGGAGGGGTTGTGGAGTCTGCCACACTGGACACGCCTGGACGCTATCTTGTGCAACCTGCTGTAGGTGACCCTGCTCTGGCAGGGGGGTTGGACTAGATGATCTCCAGAGGTCCCTTCCAAACCTGACCATTCTGTGATTCTGTGAAAGGTTGATAAGTAGGGCAAATCTTCCAAATTTTTGTCATCTCTACCATACATAATGAGCAAAACGAAGATTCAGCCTTAACCTTCCTCCCCCTCCTTTTTAAATATATATAAAACCAAAATATTATTCCAGACAGTTTTTGCCTTTTTTTTTTTAATTTTTAAAGCCTCTGAAGGTCTTGTTAACCTCTGTTGTATGGGGAACCTGACAGCAGCAAAGAATTCACATCTGAGGAGCGATTTCCACCTGCTCCATCCCCCTGGGAAGTAATCCTAACTCTAAACTCAAACAGCCATCTAGCTGCCTCTGTTCATGAAAGAGAGGAATACCAATGTTATGGACTGCCAAACATGAATACAAAGACCCACCTACATTAGTCTTTAGGCTAACCTTTCTAAAAGTCTGATTAAAAAAAGCACAGGAATCTTAGAAATTAGGTACACGTACACAATTAGCATCAAGTCATTATATCAGATTATATGAAGATATCATTCGAGCTAAAAGACAATGTATCTGATAAAATTTAAAAAAAAGGCATCTATTAAGAATTCAATTTTACCAAAATAAACTTGATTCCCTGAAATTCAGCTGCTATTATGTAGAGTTAAAAGTATCCTACACATTCCTAAAAGTGCATCTGGGGGGTGAGTGGGTAGGAAGGGAAGGAGAGGAAAACAAGCAAACACCACTGTCTCATTTCTTCCATGGTACCACACTTGCAGGAAAAGAACCCAGAATACTTTTAGGCTGAACTTTGTAAACTACACATTTATAATTCAAACTGCTTCTTTTTTGACTGAAGATATAGGTTATTGCAGTGCTGCACACTACATTAATACGTAGCGTGAAGTTGGAAATTAGTACTTTGTCCCAAAAGAAGCTTATAGGGTGGGTTGGATTTTATGATTAGTTCAAACTCTATGCTTTACTCTTTATAGATTTATAGTAACAATTTATAGTTAAACTGTTTTTTCACACAGAAGATAAAATAAAATTACATATAGAACATAAAACCTTGCAAAAACTAATGTGTTTTACAAAGTACTTAAAATGTCAGCTATAAATTAAACCATAAATCAGTCAAAACTGCAACATCCAGGAAGAAACAATTACAGATGTAAGTGTTTACTCTTTAGTCAAAAAACTATTACTGCCATATGCTTGAACTTCAGGGGAATATTCTTTTTGTGGGTTTGTTTGGTTGTTTTGTTTTTAGAGAGGTGCAACACCAATATAACTAGTTAACTTGTTGCATGCTTATAGAAAGTGCATTTTCAGCATTAAAAATCACATTCCATGTGTAGCAGAAGTGTATATAAAAAAGTTTATATAAGAATTCTGGGAAGATTTTGCTCAATTTGCTCTTTAGTTACTTTACATTATAATGAAAATTAACATAGTAGGTACACAACTCTTTCCAAGTGCTCACAAGCATTTTTTTAATATCAATTATAGAAAGTTTACTGTTACAGCATGATAAACTTTTAAAATAAGTAGCTTTATTTTCTACATAGCAATTTAATGGAGCTTCTTAAAGGAAAGTTAAAGGAAAATTTTAATTATGACATCTAAGAAAGCTGACTGCAGTAGACTTAAACACTGAACACTGAAGTAGACTTGAATTTTACTTTAAAAATATTTTCTTCACACATTTCTGACATAGGGATTCACTCTGTTCCACTCCCATCTATATCCTGACAAAGAGATAGTTTAACTTCTATTAACTGTGGTTCTTCAAGATTTACTATTCATATATATTGCAATCAAGACACAGAGCTATCCTGTGCAGATGCATTTCTGGCCTATGTTGTTCACTGACAGCCATACCTGTGCCCCATCCTTCAACTAATGGTACTACAGGGAAGGAAGACTACAGTGTCTTATAACCTCACAAACAGAATCCAGATATTAAAGAATTAACAGGGAGAAAAACATGCCATAGTGCAGATATGCAAAATACATAATTTAAGAACTTGTTTTGTTGCAAGCTAGGCAACTGTCTCATCTTGTTCTTGTTCATTTACTCCAGCGGTGACAATGAATCTGATGTAAACTGCTGCAAAGATCCTAATTAAGGACAGCAAGTGAGCTCTTGCCAGACGAACAGTTCTTGATAATCCCACAAGAGCAAACACTACATATGGAGTTCCCCACACATTTCTACTGTGCGCACATCCCTTAAAGAAATTACAACTGATACATACCCCTGCTAGAGCAGATGATGGCTGCTTCCAAATGCCTAGATACGTAACACCCAATCCAACATAGCTAGTAAAGGCTAGGAAAATTTTGGACCATCACACATTGACCTTCTACCACTTACACGTTACATGCAAGTGGCCTAGTTTAAAGTAATTCTACAGGTGCAGAAGTCCTCCTACTTTCTGCTTTTCTGGGAGCTGTGACTTCAGCTGAAACAATTTTTGAGTACGTAGGAAAAGATGACATTGCAGGTAGCCCAAAAATAAACAATATAATTCCTTTTATAATCACACTGGATCCAAGAGATTTGTCAGAGACATTACGCATTTTAATAAAATGTGGTACTGTGGGAGGGAAGAAAAAGAAAAGCCCGTGCATTCCGAACCAGAGGGTGGTTAACCAAGATGGAGATTATATACAGACTATTAGGGAACTTTGTCAGTCCAGACCAGTTAGAGATGATCTATTGCATCTAATCAGCATTTGAAAGTCATTAGCAAGACACAGTAACTATACAGTAATTTCTTCTTCTTTTAGCAAATATATAGCTCTAGTAGTGCTCTGTAGGCTGTCAAATATTTTTTTCTTTTCTTGCAAATGATCTCTGTGAATTTAGCCTTTTATCTGAAATATATAACTCCAGTGCCACAGTGAAATACTAAGTGCCACTAATACACGGTTTACCAATATCACAGTTATTAGCTTTGTGAAATTTAGTGCTGTCTGACAAATTTCAGACAGTTCTTCAGGATCTGAAGAGAAATGGTAATATAAAGGAAGGAAACTCATTTGAGTTATATGGGGGGCATCCAATAGTAATTCCTAAACTTTAATCAAAACAGCTATAATTTATAGGGTTCCTATAAAGGAAATATTTGTTTCTCAAAGATTAAGAGTACTCCCCTATCACCATGTGAAGAGAAACAGAGCTAATGAGAAGTACTTTTCTTTCTCTTTCAAGAAAATTGTTGGGTTTTTTTTTTCTTTTGACTGCCCAAAAAGGCAGTATTATTTCTAAGTAAAAAAACCAAACAACTAGTTATTTCCATTTTTTTAGATTGTAATAGATTTTAAAAAAATAAATAATCACATATTAGTAGGTTCAGATTTCAGTTCTTTTCAATTTAACTGAAATACAATCAGACAACATTTAAATGTGTTGCAGGATAATGATTAGTCATAAATCATTTAAAAATACTGTCAATTCATATTAAAGAAGTACAGTCTTTTTATATATAAAGTAGCCTTAATATTTGCTTTACCTAAATATTTTGTTATATCAATTCATAAAAAAAAAATCTATGTAGAAGAACGTATCTAGAAAGGTCTCGTGTTCACAGTAAAATTTCTCCTGTTTTACACTCCAAGCATACTGTATTTCTCACATATGGATCCTCTCCCATTAATCTGATGATCTACCTTTAATCTATTTCATCACTTCAAACTGGCCACAGTACACAATCTAAAATTTTACAGCAACCACAAAATTATCACATAACCAATCTGAATTATCAAAACGTACCAGTTTTTTCCGATGTTCTGAGAAACACCATGTCAGATGGGATACGTTGATTCTGAGGAGAGGGGAAAAAAAAAATATTATATTTTTTTGTAAGTAGGGAAAAAAGTGAATTCCAATCAAATGTCCAGTAAGATCTATCACCAAAAGGTCACACTTGGATTGAAACTCAATTAAAATAGGATTTCTCACAGTACTTTACATTCAGCATTTGCAATTCAGAAATCAATATTTTCAAAAAATTATACAATAAGCAAACAACAGCTAATCCTTTCAGATGCTCTTTATAATTGAAATCATAAATACCTGATGAACTAAAACAGATTTACATTTTCTTGACTGAAAACAGTAGTTCAAGAATATAAATATCTAATTCAAATATTTTAAAAAATAATTTCACTGAGAAAAACTCTGACACAGCATATATAATAGAAAAAACAGTGACATTTAAAACATCTGTCTTGGCACTCAATTTTGCAAACATTCTCCTCTTTCCAAACACACACAAACATACACAGAGGAAACAGCAAGTCAGGGAACAGCATTTTCTATTTCACATATCTATAAACCTCTGCTTTACAAAGACAAAAATGAATAGAATTTCTTCCTCGATATCTAAGGCATAGAGCCACATGTACAGTCAGATGCATCTGCACACCTGTTAAGCTATTTCCCTTTCAAGCACAGAACTATCTGTATCAAATCATGTTTTCCATTTTTTGTTGACCACAGAAAGGCCAATCTAAGCTTCCACAGATTAAACAAAATGAACAATACCGCCCTCCCACACGTACTATCTGCTACATGACTACCCAAACCCTTAGCTTTCTCCACCACTTGTTCACAATGCATCCACCAGCACCAGTTACGCATTGCCAACATAGGGTTTAAGAAAGAAAAACTGGGGGAAGTAAAAATAACCAACATGTCAAAACCTGAAAGAGATACAGGCCTAGAAAGTAAAAAAAGTGACAGACTAAGCTTACAGGGACCAGAGTGAACAGTGGACAGAGCAATGAGAAAAGATACCGTGCTGAATTGCAGTTTCTTCCATCACAACTTACATCCAGTATGCCACATGCTGTACTGTTTGATACTGAGATAAACGCAAAGATTCATTTGCATTTCATCTACAGACTACCTTTAATCTCAGTGGATTATTAGAAATGGCTTTAGTAGTTTCATGCTAAAAAATATTTCTTAGTATTCATTCCAGGTTACTTGTTAAGAGGATATAATACACGAATATTTTTTTCCCATAGAAAGTACCACCCTTTGAGAATAAATCCCAGGCTTCCCTGTTATATCTGGTTGATATTGCCTTGAAAGCTGCTGCATACCTGTGGCTCATCTTTTATTTTTTAAGAGCTTAACTGTCTGAGTGGAAAAGAAAACAAATGTAGCTGACAAAGCCCACCACATGGCATACATGAACCTCATAAATTTCAGCCTTAAAAACCTGACTGAATTTACTCAACAGAAAAAGTTAAGCAGCACATTCAGTATATAAGCATTTCAAAACTACACAACTATAATCTATTTCATACTTCACTTCAACATTTAAGGACACACTGTTATGAACAGGAAGAAACCCAGCATTCTCAAACTGGTTTGATTTGAAACCAGATATGAAGTTCCTCATTTTTAACCCTCCACCTTTTACTTTTTTGAAGGCAGCGCTTCCCCTTAATCACCACATGTCAAAAGAAAAAAATCTTAGAAGTACATGCACTCATAGTCACTTCCAATAAAACAGCTCAAAATATACATCAAGGTAACTAAACAGTGCTTTGTATGACACTCAGTGTGTGGGACCTTCAAAATACTATGCCTGACAATCCATTAAAATCAGTTCAGAGTGAAAAAATTCACACTGTCTCACTCATAATGAAGAATAAATGTGTATTTACACCAGACAATGCCACTGAAGAACCTGACGCTTTTTCCCCGTATTTCCCATACTTCCCATGCTGTACTCTAACATTTGCCTTAGTTCTTGATAAGCCACTCTCAGATAGAAATATTATTTCTCACCACAAAACATCCTGGATACTGTAGGCAAAGTTTTTCATTCCTCCAAAGAAGCCTTCCTAAGATCAGCACGCAGCCACAACAGTGCCATTTGGAATAGTGTGATCTGAATAGATCTGTCAGAGTCAACTGCCAGATTCTGTGTTATATGGGCTCAGCTTTCAAAATCAGATGGTGTAAACTCTCTAAATCTCTGGGAAGCAGGTATCTCTTGTCACTCCCTGTAACGTACTCTCAAGGAACAATTCAGAAACGGGACTGGAATCAACTGCAACTCTATTCTCTATTGATGGGAAGTTCAGTACAGAGGGGCCACAAAGGGCTACAGAGATGGTACTACCTCAAACAAACAAGATGCTTGGAAAACAAGCAAGTTTGGAAACACTAGAAGATAAATGTACGTTCTGGTTTACCTAAAAATCCTATGCCGTTAGCAAAAAACCCTTCTCATACCTTAAAATTATGCATTTTCATGGATGGATACTTCCTGATTTGCAGCAATTCCAAATTATTTGTAAAAGCACAGAGTTAAAAAATCATGTGCTTGTCTGTACGTCAACAGTATTCACCTCAAAGAGGCTATGCACCTGCAACCGCAGCTAGTACAGCATTTTTTGGAATCTTGCCTTATAACAGAAAATAATTAAACATGTAGTGAAATTTATTATCCATCATAAGTCTGGATTCAACAACGAATATCTCATATTCAGATTTGGAAAAAACTGCAGTAAAAATATTAAACTTATATATATTATTATGCACCTATTAGAGGAAAGAAAAAAGAGAAAAGGGAAAATGCAACTTGAAAATTAAATAAATCTTTCCTTAAATGACAATAACAATTAAACAGATATCCAGTCTTCATATAGATTAGCTATACATTTTTGCAGCTTCCCTGCCAGCTCTGACATAAATCCATTACACAAGTTTCAGGTTACTGGCTTCATGCTTATAAACCTCCAGTTACTTGTAAACAAGCTAAAACACTTGACCAACACCCAAAAATTTTGCAAAAATAACAGTCAAGTGATCTAATACTGAATTAAATAGAAGTTCTAGTAATCCAAATGAGGTATCAAGTTTTTACGAATCATACCAACTTCCACTGAGAACACATTTCACATTAAGTAAACAAAGCATTCACCTGGTACTTGCTATCCAAGATTCCAGTCTTTATGCCTGACAAAATTGGGCAGAATCACAGAATATCTCAAGTTGGAAGGAACACATAAGGATCATCAAGTCCAACTCCCTGCTCCACACAGGACTGCCCAAAACTAAACCATTCAACTAAGAGAATTGTCCAGACACTCCTTGACCTCTGACAGGCTTGGTGCCATGACCACTTCCCTGGGCCATCTGTTGCGACCAACCACCCTCTCAGTGAAGAACCTATTCCTGATGTCCAACCTGAACTTCCCCTGATGCAGCTTCATTCCATTTCCTCGTGTCCTACCACTGGTCACCAGAGAGAGGAAATCAGCACTTCCCCCCTGCTGCTCCCCTTGAGGAAGTTGCAGAGTGTGATCAAATTAGTCATGTGAACATTTTCACATTTCAATAGAGAAAAATGCATCCTAATTTTATGTCTTTTTAATGTATTCTCTTTGCTTGCTTTTCTTTCCTGTAAAATAATGTAAGCTTTTCTGCATTAACATATCCGAATGTATCCCGAATGCATCCTTCCATGTAGGCAAGGTGAGAGACCGTCTTGTCTTTACTTTCTCTCTCGGGGGGAGGGGAGGGGAAGAGAAAAACAAAACAAAACCAAAACCACAACTGATGACAAATGATATGTCAGTCTTAAATACTGGTTTTCCATATTTTGGAAGTGGGTAGAAAGGTACTGCAGGAGTACTGGATACCAAAAAACATCGTCACTATTACTGCTGACACTGGAGAGCAAAGATCCCCCTGCAAAGACATACCTAGTCACTATAAAAGAGTGACGACACAGAAACAGATGGCAAGTATGCTACAAAAATCTTTAACACCTCATTATGGAGAAAATTAAGTTCTGTTGTACATTGTCACAGACAAACAGCAGCAATATATCAATCATGTTAGCCCTCTCATGCCATATTTATCAAAGTGGAACAAGTTAAAATGACAACACATACAACTTCAAGCACTCAGAAACTCGTGAAGAAACTATGTAATCTCAATTACCATGGAGATGAAGCTAGAAATGTTTATTGATATATACTGAAATTTGAATATATGTCATGAAAGTGACTTGAATTCATTGTTTTGCTTAAGTCTGGGCAGAATTAGAGCTCTAGGAAAGGAGGGCTTCCATTTCTCTCAGGGTTCGTCTATCCTGCAGACTTACAGATTCATTCCTAGAGATCTAACTACGGCAAGACAATGGTCAACACAAGGTAAGTACTTCCCCAGCTTCTGAGATCCCATAGGTAACTCCGTGCCATCCAAGAATACTAGCCAGATTGGAAAACAAGAAAACCCACAAACACACCTATACGTCCCTGCAACACAGGCTACAATATTCACTTGAAAAATACCACTTCCATAGCTTTCAAATTGCTTTTTCATTTTTCTGATGTTATTATCATGAAATTGTTATTTACATAAGCTTCTGCAGCTCCCTAGTCAGTCTAATTCCCCTACAACTAGGGGAACAATTAGCCCATAGCTACAAACCCTCAGAATTTTGCATTTACTGTCCTTTCTTCTCCATTCATGTAATGAACCATGTGCTTTTCTCATTGACAAAAATATTCCTGCTTGCTTCTCAGTTACAAACTAAGAAGCACTTTCCAGTTGTTTTCTTCCATTTGCATGCTAGCATTAACTGCAATCCTTACAAATATTAGATTAATTTCACTTTACATCTGAGATTAAGAAAAAATGATAGTGTCCCTTTACAGCTCCAGGAAAACCTCTCGAAGTTTTAGGATAAAGCATTATTTTTCCATATGTTTTAAAACACTATTATGTGTTATTATTGTTATTGAGTAAATGTATTATTATTATTAATTATAACTAAATGTGTTACTAAGTTTTATGCCCTCTTCACATCTCCAAAACGTATTCCAAACTGTCAATAGGCTACAGTGTCTAAATAACAATATCTGAACTCATCAACTCATCCCTTCAGCTGCCTTATTTAGGAACACTATGCACACCTGTGCTCCCATTGGAAACTAAAAATGTATCTTAACACAAACTAAGGAGAACATCTAGGAAGCAGCATGTCTGTTCAAGGCAGGGGACCACTTTTCAGCTAATGTACACAAGTGTCTTTTAGCTTTTAAAAACAGGCAGTATTTTCTTCTTTGCAGGCCTCTTCCTGCCCTAGTACTAGCGCATTACAAAATTTTCAGTTGAAACAAGATATATTACTCAGAACTAAACTGTTTTAAGCACACTGCAGTTACTTAGAGGTGCTTTGAAATGAATCAGGCCTATTAAAAATAAATAAGATCAGAGGATATTCAAGGTTTAAATATAGAAAAGCCTTTCACTTAAGTTGTTAGTATTTGTGATGCAGTCACTAGTTAACATATGGATCTTCAGCTCAAATGAGTCATTAATTTCACTGCAGAAATGCTGTTGATGCATCTTCCAGTCAAATACAATGTTAACTTGTTCCTTTGCCATTAGAGTGAGCAATTGAACATTTCACTCCCGACTGGTTCTTTGGCTTAAGAGTCATACTCTGAAATTGAAAACTGCTTGCTCCAACAAAATACACTTCTCAATAAAACCACAAAACATTTAATTTCATTAGTCTGAAGGCACCCCCAGCTAGGCCAAAAAGAAAAGCGCTCTGCTGGAGCACGAGGGAACTTGAAGCTGAAATACACCATTCAAACAATTCATGCATCTTACTGAGATACCTGAGTAAAATCTCTACTCATTATTTCCCTAAATCCTTAAACATTACTATTTTTCATTAGAAACTTCAGGTACTCACAACATATGATCTGTAAGCTGCTACAAATAATGCTGAAATAGATGCTAATGACCTACTTCATACAAGACACATTGATCCCCAAAGTAATTCTTGTTTTCCAAATTCTAGCATAATTCAACAGACTGATGAATCTCAGTAAATTACAGAGAAGGCAGATTACCAATTAGCCACCAGAGTCTTCCCTACACTCCGTAATAATTAATTCCAAGTTTAGAGATTAAGAAGGCCCTAAAAAATTTCCTAACAAAAATCAAAGCAAATATCTAATTCCTGGTCTCCTAGAAGATCTGGAATAGGCACAAGTGAGCAGTTGCAAGCTGACTCCACTTGCACACTAAGATAGCAAGGTGTAAGGCAAAACAGATGTAAAAGCCAGACATTTGTGCTAATCTTGTCTATGCTAGTATATGCTGCTCAGACAGGCCCAAAAAGATATCAGGTACAGACAGCAGACGAAAGAAAGGAAAAAAAAAGGCAAGAAATAGTACAAACTACATGAAAATAGATGCATTTTAAGCTAAGAGCAGCAAATCAAATCAGACTTGGGTGTATTGTTCTTTCTTTGGACTATAGAAGAAACAAAGGTAGGAAACAGAATTCTGTTTTCCAAAGCAAACAGAAGAGAGGTTTCTTATATATGGCTGAAAAAAGAAAATCTCTATCCACTAACAATTTATGAATTCTCCAAACTTTTCAAGTAAAAGGAGAGGTATTAACAAATAAAGCATAAAATGTATCAGCAGGGCATATTTGCTGAAGGATCTTCTTTTATCAGAAGTAATTTACTCCACTCAATAGGAGTAAAACCACCAAGAAGTTTAGAAAAGTCTAGTCACTGACTAGGTTCCACTAAGGATTATTCTGCCAAGCTGCAATTTGCCATACAACACTTCAAACAACACTGTAGATACAAGCTTCAACTTGAGGTGCCTCCTTCCAGCATCTCCATGGATTAGATCTCTAATACAAAGCGTAATGGGAATCACTTGCTGGCACCTAGAAAGTGAGTCACCTTTCCAGAATGAAATTAAGTAAAAATAGCTTCCTCTGACAAGAAAATTGAGTTGACTTTCGAGGTCACTATAATTTCTTAGTATCCCAGAAATCCAACTGAAATAAGCAACACTGTATTTATTATAATACTAACACAGAGGGGAAAAAAGTTCACAGCTCTCACTTACCATTTGCAATCCAACTGGTAAGCTTTTTCTCCTTTTTTAAAAATATATAAACTTTTATATTTCTTATATGTAATATAGTATTACATACATATTATATTATATAAATATATACTCTATATATATAAACAAAACTTATCCTTGAAGGCTTCAGACATAGAAAAACACTTATTTGAACATTCACCACAGCACAAGCCAGAGAATTTAATTCAGTAATTGTATTCCCTTCACTAGTTAAATTTAAGCATATACCAATTCATAAAATATAAATGCTTACATTCAATTAAGCTTATAATTAATCCAAAAATAGACTTCCTTGAAGATTCTCAAATAAGACTTGAACTAAAACACTAGCTAGTTAGTACTTCACAGATAAGTACCTCAATATACTTTTCTTCAGAAGGTAATTAGCATGTCAATAATCTTTAGTCTCTAAAATATATTTAAAAAGTATCAACCTTTTCCACTATGATGAGGTCTCCAACTTGTATGTCTGAACTCTTAACTTGCACTTTACCTTAAAAAAAAGAAGAAATTTAATCAACTTAGGCAAACATTAATAAAGAGTCACAAGAATATAAATCCCAGAATGCAAGTTATACTTTAAGATACTATTGTTTGGTGAAAATGCTACAATTTATACAAAATAGATCTCTGATGAACACATTAATAAATAGATTTCATCTGTTTAAATAATTCACTGGTTAAAAAAAGTCTAGTTTTGTAACCAGTTACCTATTGTAGAAGTATTACAGGAATAAAATACGTATGGAAGATTCTCAAGTCTGATCTATAGTATCAATAACAGACTTGTGAAATTGGAAAAAGGAATCTTTCACATCTCCTGCTAGACAGAACTTCTATTTCTGACAAGTCAAGAGTTGTTAGGCTTACAGTCATGGAGCATTCTCACACATGAGTTGTTAGTCACAGCACAGTTACTAACAGGTAGCTTTGCTTGGCCACTAAAGTTGCTGATGTAATTGGAACTGTCTGACACCTGTTGGCAACTATAGTGGAAAACAGGTAAGTCTCTCTAAAGTTAGAAGAAATGCTGGAAGATTTCATTTTAGAAAAGTAAAATATCAAAAGCTGAAATAGAGGTTTTTCATTCTCTAGAGCTACCCATTCAGTAACTGTTGTGAACAACTAATTCAAAAATATATACAGCATATGTACCAATTTAATTTATGCATATTCTGTAAGGTATTAATATTTGTAAGACTGTTGAGTTTTAACATTCTTATTTGATGGACTGAAAAACTGATACAGAGAGGTTAAGCTACTGCCCAAAATGAGTTATTGTTGGTCTCATTAGAATTCAGGAGTTCTAGTCCCAGCTCCTTTCTACAATTCCAGAAAAAGTTGATTCCAAAAAAACCTTGTAGACAAACACGTCATGACCTATGGATATACTCTTCCAAGATATAACAGGTGATAAACTCAGGATAGAAACATATACGTATTTACACAGCCTGATGAGCTGAAACACACACCCATACAAAATCTCTTTTCCCATCAGAAACACTATCATGATTCCAAGCAGCAGGTATCTGATCAGCAGGTATCAGATAACAAGTATGTCAAAACATGGTAAGGTGCTAGGGTTCTAAATAAAAATCAGACTGAACAAATTAGAACCGAAGACCCATAAAAGCACAGGATGAGCAGCAGTTTGGAGTTGAATCAAAAGTACTATGAATAGTAGATTTGTCAATTGGCATTCTATCATCTCTGAAAATTATACTAAGTATAATACTAAGTATACTAAGTATAAAACAAAAAATAAGGTAGGTTCCAAATCCATGATACTTCCTCATCATAACTCTCAATGAAGAGAGATCATGTAGTTACCTCAAAAAATTCCTTATACTTACATACGCATTTAGTCAAATGCAGTAAGATTCACGTTATGAGTAATTATTTTCAGTACTTGCTCTATGTTTACTTCAGTCAATAATAAATGTATTCCTATAGCTAATTTTTAATGTATGTTCTATGACATTAGCACTTCTACAATGTCCAATGTCAGAGGAAAATCTGAACTTTTGTTTGGCCTGTCTATGAAGTTATTTCTGAAAGGCAGTCTTTGTTACTGATAATGATCTTTTACATCAGTTCAATTTTTCAGTTGACAAAACCACCTTCCCCCAAATATAAAACAAATTGTATCTTCAATCTGACTCTGACTCCTAACTCTGCCATAACACATTTGTGAGTGTGAAGGGAGTAGAAGACCAAGGTGTAAAAAGCTGTAGCAAGAAACATTAGCAGTTCTCTACAGTAGTTTCAAGATACCTATGGAAATTAAGTTAGTGTCACTCTCTCAACATTTTTTTTTAACCTAAAGTAACTAATACTAAAACTCAATCACTAAAAGAACACTCTGATATCAAATCAACATATTTAGTCTGCTTAACTGCATGAGCCTGTGAATTCTCTTTATAAATTCTCAAGTTTTGACTAGAGGTGAATAGTATATACCAGAAAAACATCATAATGTTAACTTTGCTTTCTAAGTCTGTTAGCTTTTCCAAAAGGATAACATTTTCTATTTTGTTTTCAGTTCCTCCACTAACAATTTTCATCAGTTTCAGTGTGATAACCAAATCAATCAATTAATTACAGTAATAACAGCCACAAAAATCCTAGTACCAGCTGCATTGTCTCAGATCTATGCCACCTACACAGTCACATATGACCAAAACCATTCAGAGATACTAATCAAATGCAATTACTAGCAGTTGTATCAACTTAATTTTGCACAGTCATGTTCTAACAGCATCTACAGTACAGATAATAAGACACAGTCTCAGAGGACAATAGAAGATAGAACATTTATTTGCAACATGATGTAGGGCAGACAAAAAGCAAAGACTCCTGGTGCCACGTATACCAATAGGAACCCACACCACACCTTTGTTTGTACTCAGACGAGCAATCCAGGGAATCTCACATTATGAATTGAAAAGTTTCCTTATCAGACTGTTTTCTAGGTGTATAACATTAGTATAACATTACAGAATACCATCTTTATTACACACTAACATGTCTTGTGTGAGCATCTTGTATAACCCCACAGGTAATAAAGTGGCCTGTGACATAAAAGACAATTAATTCTACAAGGGATCTGAATGGCAGGACTTAATCCATTAAAACTTAATGGTAAAATGTGGCAGTAATTCAAGAAGTGGCTTAAAATTTTGAGAAGTCAACAAATAACACTTTCCTTTAGACTAGCAAAAATGAGAATCATTAGACAACATTTCAGAGAACATTAAAATAATGCAATACTACATCTTAGTGAAGATGCATTTAGAGGGAAAAAAAAGACACTGGATGTTATTCACTGCATAAATTATTTTTGCAAACTATTTTTTCTCTAAAAACATCTCTGTAGCAAAACACTCTTTACCATCTGTGTAATTACCAATAAAAAGTCCAAAGCTGTCAGAAGTGGCTGCACATCCAGACTTTATAGTCCAACAAGGCGCAAGGCTTTCGCCTAAAGCAACATGTAGAATTATGCAGAACTGGAACGTTGAAGCGTGTCTGTAGTAATTCATTATACTCCCAAGATAAAGCCTTTTGAAATGAATTGCAACAATTTGAAAAACTAATAAATATCTCATATGTGCTAACAAGTATTTCACATAAAAAATTAAGAAATGAAGCAAACAAAATGTGGGTGTATACTATATCAGAAAGGATTTTTTTTCTTTTCTTTAAGAAATGTCTTTACTACCTGAGTGCAACCCACTCCTGAAAGTACAGTAACTTCTGAGAGTAGCACTTTCAAATTCTTTTTAATTTGCTATTACATCTTACCCATGGTACCTTGAGTACTGTCTGAAGTACAGCTTCGGGAGTTGGTAACAGAGCTTGTCTCTAACCCATAAATATAAAACTCTTGAATGAAAGAAGTCAAGTATAGACCATATGGAAGTTTTACCTGGCATCCATTAGCCTGAGCTGTCAGCGTGATTAGAGTATACATAACACAAGTGGGGGAGAGGAGGGAGCTTAAAGCTACAGTGAGTCCCAGGTGAGGATGCTGATCTTTCAGTGCAAGCCCTGTCCTTAGGTCCTTCTTTCAAACTCAATCGTACATAGAGAACTCAGGTTAGTCTTTACTCATCAATATAAAACTCTAGGGAGAAACTTCCTAGCTCCTCTCCTCTTGGGTGAAATTGAAAGCCTTCATTCTGTTCTTATCCAACCTCCTGGAGGATACAAACATGTGGAAGAAAACACTCCCCTTGACATTTCCTCTCTTCCAGCCTCTTTTTTAATTTCTTTTGTACATTAAAATTTCAAGTTCTGTTTCTGCTGTTGCTTACTGCTTCCCTAATCAGCCAAGATTAAATTGATACAATTCTTTAAAAACTTATTTGTTCCAAATGGTCTAAATACCAGGAATAAAGTCATCAGTAGGTCTGAAATATTGCAAGCAATAAAGACCTAATGTTGTGCCTCTAGATCCAGAAATAATGTTGAGGTTTTTTTAATGCAGTGGCTTTTTAAAAAGCAGAAGGATGACCTGTTCTTGAAGAGCTGAAATTCTAATGTTATAAGAGGTTTCAATACAGATTTCAAATAACTGCAAAAGAAGAATATTACAATAATCAAGACATTCTGACAAACATCTTATTTTAAAGTTGCAGGTAACATATGTATGAATGATTGAAAACTGACTGCCTCTTGACAGACACCACTCTGCAATTTAAAAAAGGTCAGCGAGATATAAACTCGGTAAGGGTTGCATTTTAGGAACTGAGCAGCTCCCACTGCATAAACAGAAGTTCAAAAGTAAAAAAAAAAAAAAATAATTCAAATCACTGTAGCTCTCTAAAACAGAGTTGTAAATTCTCCAATTTTAAAGGAAATCTACTAGCTTTCACACTTTGTTCTCCTCTTATGTATAGCAGTTATTGATTATTTTCTCAATTTCACATAGTTTTGGCATATATTTTCAACTTCACTACATTTTTAAACAACCTCTAAGGATACAGCAAAGACATAACTCTTTCACATTTGAAGCCTGGATGGAATTATTTTATTAATCTCATCTCTCCTGACATTATTTTTTTTTCTTTTTCTTTGTAGGTTGCAAAGTGAGAGATAGTTGTGCAACACTTTCCAAAATCACGTTAAGCATCCTGAGATGAAGTGACAGATGCATGTCGCTTCTGCAACTCGCAGTTGTGAGTATTATAGTTAGTTATTTTCTTCTTGATCCCTTTTCTTCAAAATTCCAGTAACACTGCATGGGCAAACCTAACTAGGAAAGGTTCAGGGCAAGACTGCCAACTTCAAGAATGGGAAGGGAAAGAGAGTTAAAATTGCTTTACTATTTTATTATCAAATTGGCTTTTGGCAACTTAATGAAAGAGATAATAGCCTGTTTATGAACTTGAGGTGATTCTTCTGCAGAACAGCAGTGTTTTTTCATAGGCACTTAACTAGTCATACCCAAGCGCACAAGACAAGAAGCTCTGCCAAAAGTACAATGGTCCCCTAGGAAAGAAAAACAGAAGTCCTCCCAAACCTGCATGCACAGGTCTAAAATTTTTTCCATTGCAGTTTCTGCTTTACAAAAAGATGTGCAGGTGAGCTGCTCTGAAGCAGAAAAAGGCAATTAAATTGACAGGATCTTCAATAGCAAGGTAATTTCAATTCTACAGGCAGATACTCTTCCTCCATCCAACTTTAACTTGTGTACTGACTGAAAACTGTCCATTAAGGATTTGCAGACTTTGATAAGAAAAAAGGACAGCAGATTTTGCAACAAACATCTCAAGAAAAAGATTAAGACAGCAGAATACATCATACATGGAATAACTTAAGAGATTCAATACCGTAACCTAGGAAAGTATACACAGGAAAAGATTCACATGAAAGACATGTACACTTAACGGTACACTTAATTGACTTGTTCACAAAAAAAAATTCAACGCATTTACCGATTTGCATGTTTCATCACTTGCCACAAAGGGTTGAAAAAGTAGAAACCATTCAAACTTCATGTGTAGCAAGTTCATCTTCTTGATAAGTGCAAAGTTACATATAGCAAATTCACCAAGGGATGACTGAGCTTTGCCATGTTACATAACAAATAGAAAACTGTGTAACACTGGGTATCTCTTAGATCAGAATTCCTATATAGGCATTAAGCTGGCCATTGCTGCCTAAGTACAATTAAGTAACACTTAAAACCGATGTCCCATTCTCCCTTGATTTCCTGTTCTGAACAGCTCATTATTATTATTGGAAAAGCTAAGACTTACTGATTAGAACAAATACTTATTCAAGGTCTTGAATTACTAAAAAGAAATTCTAAGTCTTCAAGAGTCATTACTGTGAATCCACCATCTTCAAAAAGCTGGTACTTATTACACTAGCAACATGCATGTCCTAGAGCAACATTCACATGTTTTACCTGTTTAGGGGCTCCTGAGGCTAATAATGACTCCACAGAAAGTCAACACTGCTAGGTAGTCAAAGAATTCTTGATTTTAAGCTATTGCAATGCTGTATAAAAAGATTTTAACTTACAAATCAGCCTACCCACACTATTTTTATAGAAGTAAATAATCACAATTCAAATCCCAGTAGCTTCTCTTGCTACAAATATGTTTGTTTCCCTATAGTAAACAAATAATTTTGTAAAACAACTAACTAGAAGTGATTAAATTCTCATGTTGATCTTCCATAAATGGTGTACAATTAAACCAAGGGTACTACTGACCCTTGCTAACTTTAAGTTTTCCCTTGCTAACTTTAAGTCTGAGCAAAGGGAACCTGCTTAACCTCTCTATGTCAGTTTCTCCATCTTTGAGATGGAAAACAGCTTTTTCAAAGAGAGGACTGTAAAACCTACACAAATAAAAATCACTAGGAAAAAAAAAAAAGATGCTAGAGCAGTATAAAGTGCAGTTCCACTCTGAAAAGTGACTCTTAAGAGTGGCATCGATTTTCAGGCTTTTAATTAAATCAGTATCAAGTTTGTTCATTCACAAGTAACAAAGCCTTCTTTCTCCAAACCATTAGCCTGCAGGTCGGTGTAGTAAGCCTAACTGAATTTTTCCACTAGAAGAGTACTGCCAATATTAAAAAGTAGGTAATTATATTGAAAGTTATTTATAAAAATTGTTTGCAGAAGTGTAGTACTTGACTTTATTGATTTGCAGAGATGAATACCTAAATCCTTCTCAAAATCTGTAAAAATCTTGGTCTAATTTTATCACAGCAGTAAGTCCTATTTATTGCCTCAAAATTATTCCTTTCAGCTTCAGAATGCCTTATTATGAAAGAACCTATATTTATTTATCATCTATTAATTATTGTATTTATGTGTTTGTGGCAATTTTTAGTACAGCTTAATTTTGAGTGGGGACTGCAATAATGTTTTCATTCTTAAAATTGGCCACAACTCAAAACATTGTTAGCTCATTGATCACACCATTGTCAACGTGGAATTCAGAGTTCATTGTAAGCAGAGATCTTGAATCTTTACTTCTGTAGAATATCAAGATCTTCAAAAAAAACCACAAAACAGAACAAAACCCAAGTATGAAATCATGATGGCACTGACATCAAAACCTAAAAGTTGAAACAGACATGCACATTGTGGGTAAAGCTGACATCCTTTTTTAAAAAAGGGCGTTTTTAAAACTGCTTTTGAACAAGTCACTGCTCTCTACCCTCTACCTGCCAGTTCCTGATATAACTGCTGGACTTTACCTATATACTACTGTATAATATTTTTAAATCTCTATTCTATATCTAGAAAACAACTGTGTCAAAGAGACCAAACTCGATCTTAATTTGACAACTTCCTTATTTCTAGGAGAAGCTACAAAACGAAAAGTTTCTCAGATACATATAACCTCATGAAATATTTCATGAGCTGGGAAAGAGGAAGACAGGATTCCAAAACTTCTATTTAAATGCGGCTTAAATGCCTAGCAATTCACCAGAAACTCCAATATTAACTCTAAACAAGTACAAAAAGAAGCATAAAAGGCACCACACTTATCTCTTAAAACAGCAAGTGTCAGTCTTGGCATTTACGTCACACTGGTAACTATAAACTATACATGTGCTTCCAGAACTCAGAATTTCAGATTACTAACACTATTGCTGAATAGGGTAGGATTGTACTGTCTGTTTCACAGGTGAGTGTTCAGTGGCCTATCATAACAGATCTAAAAAATGAATAAACAAACTAGCAGGTTAAATTACAACCTTGAAAGAAAAACTGTTAATAGTCNTTTTTTTTTTTTTTTTTTTACACCCCCACCCCCCCGACTGCATTAAAGACTCTAAAGATGTGGGGGCCAGCAATGCAAACACTTAACCCCTTGCATTAAACAAGTGATAGCTATCCCAATTGCGAATTTCCACAGTGGTATGTCTAAATGTTGATAAAGCTATTTCAGACTGACACAGAAGGGAAGCACAGCCAAATATTTCCTACATTTGTTCCCTTCTGTAAAATGCAAGTCTCCATACACTGAGGAAGCAGTATCAATTCCCCTCAGCTGCTAGGTTATGTCATCACTAATGGGACTGTTACCTGTTTACTTACCTTCCTATTACTTTAAAAAATGGGGTAAGGTTTTAGTCAGAACATACTTGTGCTACATTACAAGCTTTTCACCCATTTTTTCTGAAGAGCACTACTCCAGAGCTACTCCAAGAGTTTAGTTTCTATTTAAGACTCCCAGATCTGGTAAGGTTACTCTTCCCACTGACTCTCAGAAGATATTCACCAAAATATTTTAACAAGTGCAGCAAAATGTATGTTGGTAATTAGTGAACAGAATTTACACTTGGCACAATGTACGCCATATACTTTAACGGCTTGAGACGCAACCTCACATTCCTTAACTTCCCACTTTCTAGAACTTCTATGCCAAGGAAAATCCTTAACAGAGTTTTCCCAGGATATTGCAGCAAAATAACTTTCAAGGGTAACATCAAGGTCATGTTGGTTTTTAATGTTATTTGTTACAGTTTGACTTGATGGAAGGTTATTCATTATTTTTTGGCACCTTTCTATGTGATACTCTGTTCTGAATCTAAAAATTAAAATGTGCTAAGCAACATAAAAGTGGAGAAGAGTGCATAGTTTTTTCTTTTATGCCCGTGTTTAAAATTTACAGTATCCTACCAAATTTAATTGTCACTGCACAGTTGAAGTGCTTCATTTCCTTAAAAGTCTTTGTGAAAAACTATCAAAGGTTTTGAGTCCAAAAAAAGTTGTAACTGTGGTTTCTCCTTTTATTAATTTCTGGGAAGAAAACTGGCTGTTGCTACTGCATGATCATCTAGATTTCAAATTATATGCAAAAATTGAAATCAGTATTTTTGATACTGAAGCTGACTCACAATACATTTTCCTTTTCTTACGTACAAATATATCCACCAAGTTTGAAAGGCTCTACTGAATTTTAATTAGATCGTATTTCTTAGTTACTGATCCCTTATTTCCTATATACACTTGATACACAGCTGACAGTTGCTGAGTTACTGTTCAGTATCAATTTCAGAGGAGAACTGCACTTTGAAGTAGTAGTACTAAACAGCAGAATGCTTCAAAAACATATACAGTTATATACATACACCTCTCCTTTACAAATAAAAGATTTACAACACTTCTTAAACAGGTCAAGTTTAACATACATATTTATCTGAGGGAAATCAAGGACTTTTAGTTCAGTATCAGTTTCATTCTGAATACAGCAGCTTGAGACTATTACGTTATTTCTTTGAACTGAAAGTCTGTAAATGTATATATAAGAAAAAAATTATTTTAAGGATTTATACAAATGGTTTTGCTAACCTCGTACTGTCAGCTTGCTATATAACTGTGAGTTCATTTCCTTGTCTCTCTTGTAACGTCGAAATTCATCAACGGCTTCCCGTACCACTGTGACCGTCAAAACAAATCCCTGTTAAAGATATAATTATGCAATTCAGAATTGTCAAGGTGCTAGAACAGAAATACACGAGTAGGAACACTATACAGAGTAGGAACATGTGCTTAGAATATTTACTTTTTTCTTATTTGGGTTTTGGTGTTTTCTTCAAACTGTTAAAATATTATCTTTGTTTAGTCCAAAACCAGGAAAATCATACTTGTACATTGTACAAATATAATTAGGATAACTACATTTCTAAATACACATAATTTAGATATAATTTGAAATTTTAAAAAATAAAATGCTTTGGATGAGCTAAAGACAGTCTTTATACTTCAATAAGCATATTTCCCCATCTTCCACAAATTTTATGGTTTTACCAAAAACATTAAGAAGTCTCCAATTCTAATTTTAAGTTCACTGCCTTTCTCCTAACAGACAGAAATGAAAAGGTAAATGGATGGCTAGTTTAATTAATTCTGCCATCTTAAATGTATTTATTTACCAATATGTCACAAATATTGACAAAGAAAAAGGGCATTTGTTCTGAAAAACTAAGTATCTACATCCTTTGGCTGCTACTTTCACAGGATAGTGCTACTGCAGCTTCTGCTGGAAATGCAGAGTGCACTACATGCAACTAAGATGACCTCTGGACACAAAAGATGGTAAACTAGGAAGAATACAGAACAGTTCAGGGATAAGCACATAAGAGTTTCTTCTCTGCCTTCCTACGTCTCCTCAGATATGGTATTCTGGCTTCTTAAACTCAAGTGCTCAGTCATTCTCCATCAGTGAAAGGGAAATAAAATTTTCAACAGTAAAGGGATCTTATCATTACTATAAGTAAAATGGCCAAAAAATTCAAATATTCACAAATCCTCCAACAGATAAGGTTCTAGATTATCTAATCTAGCTTCAGATACCCACCAATACTTTCCTTCTATAGAAGAAAATTTATACCATTAGACTTCTTTTCTTGCAGAAGTCCAACAGTTTGCCAACCTTCCCCTACCCTCCCCCGCAAGAAAAAAGTGTTGAAGGTGTAGAGCTTTCCTAAAAGAAGTCTTGACTAAAACTCTCCTTTTCAATAGCAAGGGCTGTTTTGCAGTTCCAGCCCAAAATTCCAAGGCTTACTCTGTTGCGACCTTATAGTTAAAACACTTATTTGTTCAGGTTTGCATTAGCTACAACAATTATATTAGAACTATGTAGAACAAAAAAGTGCCTTTGCAAAATGCATTCCTCTTCACTCCTAGGGCATAACTGAATGAGCGGTAATGTTTTCCCCTTTTCTGGCAGCAGCATTTTTACAAGCTTTGGCAGTATAGATATTTTAGCAGCATAAAAAAAGGCACTCCTGAAGCACCTTCAAATATACTTACCATTTGCATGTATCTTATTAACTAGACAGTAATAAAAGCACAGAATGCAAGGTGTTAATTGCAAGAATTTCCACTAGCGATCACCGTGCCTTACCAGGCAGCTCAGTCAGTAGAGCTGACCATGACTATGAGGAACAATTTAAGAGACATTTCCCTTTTTCCCCCATTTGCTCAAAGGAATTTGATACTCTTCCAAAGGGGAGCTGAAATTGTGAAGCCAGTCTTATAAAAAAAACCTGTCATCTTCCTTTAACTGTAAGCAGTTAAGTATCTTTAGCATACTGCTTACAATCAAACTTGTATGCTTTATATCCTTTGTATGTTGGACTCAAAATGAGAAATCCATTTGCTACTGTGCTAATGACAGCAAACCAGCAAAAAACAGTCTCGTTTGAAAAACTCCAGTGCATGATCTAAGTGTATTATTTGTTTGTTGTAAAAACTGTTGAAGTAAAAAACAAAAAGACAAAACAAACAAAAAACCCAAACCAAAACAACAACAAAAAACCACCCACGCACCATGAAAAAAAAAACCAAAACCTTTTAGCACATAGTCAACTTCTATTCAGTTGGGTTTAAGTATCAAATCAAACAATTTTTATTTTCCTTTAAAATACCGAGAGAAAATCCAAGCCATACATAGCTGCTACTCTGATTATTATTGAAAATTTATCACCAGTTACATGCTCTTTAAAGAACACCAAAATTATCTGCTAAGCAACAGAGACAGCCCAGTGGATCCGACTTAAATGTTTCATATTTGTATTATACGTACTGAGCCTTGCTCAACATCCAACTAGTCTCTTTTACCTGGAGATTGATCATTACTAAAAAAGCTATTCAAGTAGAAACAAGCGAGTTTAGCCAAAAAGGGTCCCACTAGCACTGAGATACTGTTGTATTATCAAGCTGTATATGAACACTGGGAAACATCATTCAAATTATCCTTGAATGAGACAAACATGTCAATACAGAACAGATTACCCGTGTTTGAAAAATATGGTATTTTCTCCTTTCTTTGGGCAGGGATGACATCAGCTGAGATGCTAAGTGATTTTTTCTTCTTACTACCCCAGTAACTATACTAAAGAGCTGTACATAGCACTTCACCAGGAAGAGGTCAACTTCCAGACAAGGCTGGCTTCTGTCTTTTCTTACTGGGTCAGTGACAAAGACCTTTGTAAATATCCATTTCAAATCCTACTGTTGAACAAGTTTTCTGTCTTGGAAGTGTTTTTTGATGCAGCAGAAGCCAAAAGTTGTCTAGAAATAGAGGTGTGAAGAACCTTCAGAACAGTCTCTCCACTTATCAATATTTAAAAGGACACATGTTGCAACAATTAAAACAATTAAATCAATCCAAAATATTTACTCTATTGACTTGTTAAGAATGACCTTTACTCAAGCAGTCAGCATGTCACTTCCTCTTGAATACCACTCAGAATAAATGTTACTGAAAAATACAATTTTTAAAAAAAATTTAGAAAATAAAGCATTTGTTCTTCCTGCCTTGCTTTTGAACCTGTTATGGAGGGGCCAAGACGAAGATGAAAGAGAAGGTAATTACCTGGTTACAAATAAGAAAAGGATTCCTGATCTTATAAATATAGCTGGCAGACTACCAAAACAGCCTCCGCTAAAGAGAATACAATTTTCAAACCTTAGGAAACCTGAGTCAGAAACAACTGGTTTGAACTGTTTCCCAAGAAAATACTGCAGAGGGCTCAATAATGAAAAGAAATCTTGAAAGGAATCCACAACTAGCAGGACAATCAAATAGGAAAAACATGTTTAATGAATAACGAGATGCACTTTCCTCCTGCTTCATCCATGGCTTAAAATATTTTATCTCAATTTTTGTGAAGAAAGGACACAATCAAAACCAATACAGAAGGAATGCAAAAAAATTATGCTTTCAATTCTGACCTAGCCTGAACACATAAAACAGTAAGCAAATAACAATAAACTGAAAGAAATTTAACACACAAATTACCTACATTACCAAGTAAGGCTCTCTACTAGCTGGAAGTTTTTTTGGTTGTTTTTTTAAACCTCTCAAGTGACCAGCACCAGAAAGGAGCGCTACTCACTTAGGCTAGCTGGTTAAGAAAAACAATCTCTAGCCTGTAGGGCAGGAGCGTGGTAGGCAGGTGGAGTGCAGGACTATCCTACAACAGTTTCTGGTGTATCTGCTGTAAAACACTAATTTCAAGTAAGCATCTTACTTGTTACGTACTTTAATCACCGTAGTTTACCAGATGCAAATTTATGAAATGTACATACACATGAACCTTTAATCTGAAGTTGAAAAAAAACCAAAACTTCTAGTTAATAGTATTTTTCTGTTTACCAGAGGAGCCCAGTACGTGTACAGGTAGCCTATTTTCAATGCTGGTACAAACTGTGAGCAGGACACGACGAGAAAATAGAGATTCAAGAAAAACTTGAACTGTTCATATAAAACCTAAAATAAAAAACACAGAATAGATAAAAGCCTTAAAATTTGTACCCATAATGTACATAAAATTCACTTTTTCATTATAGTAGATATAAAGCCATTATATGGCATATTATTATAGTATGCCACTCAATCTTTACAAATATTAAATACATATCAAGACCACTATGTAAATAATTACTCTAAAATTTTAACAGTAAACAGAATTCAGATATTTGTAGAAGCATCTTGCAATAATTTTATATCCACATTAGTTACCTTTATGTTTATGAGTTAACACAGTTACTTAAAATTTTCTTTTTTTCATAGTATCAATAAATAAAACAAAATAAGTTTGTGAGTATCTGAACTTTCATTTCTTACATTAAGTTTTCATTTTTAACTGCTAAAACTTTTCTTCCTAAAAATACAGCATTAAAAATAAATCTTAATTTTCCCTTAAGTACCAATACTTAAATTCTGTTTTATCTGTCTCACAATGTCTGTCTCAAAAAATTTCCTATCCTGGCCTTAAATAATAATAATTAAAAAAAAATCATTGGCATCAAATTAACAGAAAACATTTACAAATATATTATCCTAGTCTTTGTCATTTGAACTTCTACAGAGTAACAAAACTGAGTAGGCTATACTATACTGGCTCTTCATCAGTGTGAGAATACCCTAAAACTTCAGACCTGTCTGCAGCACATACAGAAAACAGTATACATGAAATCCTCATTACTTTTGTTCACTGCATTCCCTCAGCACACTCTCTCAACACAACCACTGAAGTTTCTCCTCTTGCAGGGGCGGAAACTACAACTCATCTGCCTGCTTTCTGAAGTCCTTTGATTCTCAAAGGGACAAAGGCTACCATCAAGTCAGAAGCACTCCTTCAAAATTACCATTTCCCACTGTTCTTAAAAATAGTGAAACTACTCAATGTTCAAGAATAAATGTTCTTTAGGAAGATAAAACGAACACTACAGAAAAGACCCAGTGAGTAAGGGTAAGCAACACTGCTCTCTTTCCAAATAGTTATCATGTGGAAATCTCAGAATTCTTCAGCTTCCATAGCAAGACAAACTTTTTACAGAAGCAACCACTGTTCAGGTTTTCTGAAAGTTTAAACAACAAAGTTTGTAACAGAATAACATGGGCTTTTGAGGTAATTTAGAAGAAATGCTTAGCAATATATTTCCCAAAAGATTATTTTGCAATAAATACTGGTACATAAGATGTGTTTATTAATAAATCAAAGGTTTGGTCTCAATTCAAAGATAATTGTCCAAGTTTTAAGTGAAGACAGTAACCGCAACACAGAATACACTGTTCCATATTCCAAAGGACAGACGCAGAGATTACTTTGGTAATTAAAAGCACCACTTCAGCAAGCGCATGTCCTCAACATTACTTTAGTTATAATCACAATACTAAGAACATTATTCATTTTAGAGTTTTGAATCTTCAAAGGCTTTATTCACGTATTTCTTTAGTAGGCCAGGATAACATGGCATCTCCAGCAGGATGATCAGAAGTGGCTACTGAACTAAGAACATTGAAACTTGAGAAAATGGATAATCATTGTTTCAAAGCTAAAAGATTCAAAATAGATCAAAAAGCCACATTTAAAGAGTGTCTCCATCTTTTACTCTTATAATTCAGTTAATATTACAATGACTTATGCATGGAAATCAAAGTTATTGGACAGGTATCTATTGTTCTTATCAGTCCAACATTATTACTAAATTATGTAAAACCCTATGAGCTAGGAAAAAATATTCAGGCAAATTCATGTCAAAGTGTCTTTCTGGCAGGCACAACAAAGGAGCAGTACCTCAAAATTGCCCGTTTCTTGCAAGAGTGATATACTACTGTTCAGCTAACAGCTACCTCAACAGCCTCAAATCAGAAGATGTTTTCAAAAGCATGGAATTCTATTCCACTATTTATCAACAAAACTGTAAAGCCAGAAAAAGTCAAATTTGAAGTTGCAGTAGAAGTTGGAGCATTCTTCCAAAATAAAATCAATTCACCTTGAACCTGTACCTTATGTTAATACCCATGAAGTTCATAAACATACTGCCAGAAGTGAGTATAACAATTTAAAAAGACTTGACATACCAGGTCAAAGAAAAGTCCACAGAGTACTTTGGGAGGTGCAGATCTGCAAGAGCACCATCTTGCAGGAGAACATGGGAGTTAAAAAGCACCTTCCTACAAATCTTTTGAATCCTGGCAGACCACTGACAGTTCATTAAATATGAAGCTAAACACTTCAGTCCTGTTAAGCAAACTGAAAAGTGTCCAGTTACATAAAACTGATTAAAAAAAAAAAAAGACTGCTGCTTTGATTTCAGGAGAAGTATGTTAAAAACCTGCCCATCGCAAAAGATATTCTTTATGGAAATTTACAGAAAATTCCTAAGCAGCTGGACCAAGATGTATACGAAATAGTAAACAGAAACTGAACAAACTGGTCTAAAGGTAGAAGCAGTAAGTATTTTATATAAATGTTAGGAAATTAGATGATATTTTAGAAATGTTACAGCTCTTTTAGCCAGTAAGTAAAATTCTGTTAATCTAAACGTTATTGCAAGCTTGCATTTTGATATGAAATCATTGAATGTTACCCATTGCCAGCCACAATGGTAAAAAAAGATACAACTCTAAACAGAAGACAAAACTTCACATGATGAAAATTCCAACCAGGGTAAATCACTGGAGTCAATATTTATGACTTAGTAACATTTATGGGTTTAGAACCTATAGAACCATGTTCCCTACAAATTACTTCTAGTGGAACAGCATAAAACCCAGATAGCTACACAGTATTTCTAATCAATGAAAAGTGTTGATTTATGTCTAAAATTAAAATTTAGAAACATCTTACTTTCACCAACTATTGCATTTTACATTTAGGATCTCACTTAATTTTAAAGTTACTACTGAGTTTCCAAATATTACCACCAAAATAAAAAGCTGATTCTGCCTATACCATAAAAAACAAGATTTTCAAAAGATCAAAAAAGAACAAACATTCTCTCTCTCAACAGGTAATTGCAAGCTATAGCTGATCCCTATAGGAAACATGAATCTAGTTTCGGATTTGTAATCTACACTGCATATTTCTAGTCACAATAATCAATGGCTTAGTATATGCTTAATGAATTTTGTGACCTTTAGGAAAGCATATGTGGCTTAACCAGTTTCAGTGTATTTAATAATTTAAACTTCGGAAGAAAACATTTACTTCGTTCGATAGAGATGAGAATATTTTATCCACCTGTGATAAGTGACATTTTATTTCTTTGACAGGAGATCAGTCTTAATTACAAAGCCATTAGGTTTTTTTGTTGTTTTAATAAAGAAATGTATTAGAAAGCACCTGCCAGTCATTGGACCAATGAGGCCAGAAGAACAGAATCAATACTCTTATAAACCAGCATGATCACGTAAATAAAAAATTTAAGACAAAGCATGTATGTATTCAAATGCAGAAGACATTCAGTTTTTGCAACAGAACACAGGACTCTTGGACGGTATTAGTAAAAGTCTAAGTAAAAGAGTATTAGTAAAATTTATAATCACGGCAGCATACATTTTTAGGTTTTAACTACTGAACGTAAGAAAAATTGTCTTCTCTATTGCTGTATTTCATTATAACAACTTATTTTAAAAGTATGAACTTGACAAAACTGTAATGTCTCTTTTGTCTTAACATACACTGTGAACATTATCGGCCAAAAACTGAAATTAAGACACAGTATGTCTTCTTAGAAAAAAAGTGACAAAAAAACCTCACACTCCACAACAAAAGTATTGTCTGAAGAACTGCATTCAAAACCAAAAAGACATCACAATTTTTAAAACTGCAATAAGAAATACAACTCTGAAAAGTACTAGGTTACTAAATTAGGCCTTACTTGTCATATAAATTGAAGAAGTGAGAGTTGTTTTCGTCTTTTAAGGAGTTGCCTGTTTCAGAATACATTTATTTATTATTTTGTCATATTCCCTGCCATTGAAAGCATATCTATGGGAATACATTGCAATTTTCAACTATTTATTTCTCAATTAAAGTCAGTGCTTTGTAGTATTTTCACTACTGTGTACAAGTGCTTCTGTTTTAAAAAGAGGATTACAAATTTCTAATGATGAATAGAAATGTGCAAGGAAACCCATCTCAAATTTCTAAAGCTTCACTGAATTCCAACCACTCATTCATACACACTGCACTTCTTTAGTAAATAGCCCTTTGAAAACAAAATAATTCAGAAAAAAAAAAGCAGCCTTGCTCTCAAACTGTCAATTTCAATTGAAGACATCAAGATAAACATAAAAAGAAAAAGAAGAATCTGCGCGAATAAAATTATCTTTTTGCAGAATCTACAGAACATATAGTCAGCCCAACACCAAAAAAAATGGTTAGTAGCCTTACCCCAGGTATAAAGGTAAAGACGTTGTACTTTTGATTCTTTATGGCATTTTTGGGATATTTTTCTTCACACTTTTCAGGACACCCAAGCCACACTGTGCGAGCCTTCAGCTCTTTCTTTCTTCGACAAATGTTTATGAGCCAATCAGAACAACTGAAAAAAAAAACAATTGTTTACTTTAAAACTAAAAATTTACTATACGTGATTACTATTTCCAAACCTGGAACCCTAAAGGCAAATACCTAAGAAAAACAGGCTTAAAAAATTTTGCCACACCTAAGTAAGCAAGCATGATGTTGACTTGTAATATTTAGTGCAATTACACAGTACTCAACTCATTCAGATGTACATAAACACTTGTCATTATTTTATTAGGATTTCCTGTAAAGAATGTACAAGTTTCACTACACCTTGCCCTGACACAGGTTCAAAAAATTCTAGTTAATACAACTCTGTATTAGCAGTGACTGAATTCCCCCACCATTAAATAATTAACTCATCCATCATACCTTACAGTCATTTGGTTAAACTCTTTATATTGTATTACTGATACTCAAATTATGCTAATGACTGAAAAGGAAATAAGACTTCTGTTAGATAAAGCTAAAAAAATTTTTACAGCTTTGTATATAATTACCACATAATTTGTAAATCTTAATTTCCTCCATAAAACTGCCTATAGCAGACAAAACAGGGAAGCATACCTAATGCCACACTGTCAAATGTTTTTTAACCAAAAGCAAAAAAAAAACCTATGTAAATGCAGATCACACAACGATCTGCAATGGTGAACTTCAGTTCACAGGAGAAAGAGTGAGCATCCTTGCCTAACTAGCTTACAAATCTACTGAAGAATATTTAAACTATGAGCAACGAGACAGACAGGAAGAACTTAAAGCCACCTTTAAACAACCGCAATTTGGTCAAGGACAAAGGAACGATGGGATAAGATCACAAGGTAGGAGGAACAAAAGGCTGGCAAACAGAATGATGCCGCTGAGGCTCAGCAGACTGTTTTCTAACAGTAAAACAAGAAACAAACATGGACATGACTCAACTCATGAAATACAACCAACCTAAGACCTGCTAGGACTATCCACATGGGCAGATTGATAACACAGCTAAGTACAGATGGTTTGGAAAGAACTGGTAGTGTGGAAAGGCAGGCAGATTTGCCACACACTGTATATACTTGTTTTACAATCCCGTATATTAAAAGAGAATTTCTCTGCATTTTTTAATACTGGGGGAGGTGCTTTAATCATGTTGTGAGTCTGTTTTAGGCAAATGAATCAGGAAGGCTGAGCAGACAGCCCTTCCGGGAGCACCTACTACAACTGAAGCACAGACCTAGCTGGTCACAGTGGATTTCAGCTACATCAGGAGGTGAAGTTGAAGGTGAAGGAACGTGACACGTTTCCCAGTGAGGTTTTTGAATATACTGACAATATTTTTGATGAAAGGAGAAAAAAAAAGTAACCATTGGGAAGCTCTTATAAGTTGTATTCAAACCAGCAGAATGGATTTTACGGAGAACAGGAGGGGAAAATTATGATCCAGACACCTCAGCATTGTTTCCTGGATTAATTCTGTATAGTCAACCTATTTGTATGTACTTGTACACACCTGAAAGAAAACAAAGTCATAACCAACACTGACATGTCAAGAGCAACCTCAGAAATGGAACTGATTTCCCTCTGAGAAGAACCTCATGCACTGCTCCTTGAGAGTACACATCCTCTCTTGACACCTGGGGCTTTGAGCACCCTGATCCATGGCCAGGGAGGTTAGACTGGAAAATCTTTTACAGTCCCTTCCAACCCAAATCATTCTATGATTCTATGTCTCTAATAAAACTTAGGTCTCAAGATATTTCTCATAAGAAAAGTAAAGGAACTGACACAGCTGGAAAAAAAAAATCATAATTGCAGAGTAGCTTGTTATAAAACCAAAAAATTTCAGTGAAGTTCTGCAAAGCCTTATCTAGAACTTACTGGGTAATGGACTATGAAAATATTTCGTTTTTCAGACAACAAAACGCTAGAAGAGACAGGAGTACCTGCAAAGAGATTAGAATTCAAAGCTGTCTTGACAGATTGGAAAAACTATCTCAAAAAGATAGAAAGCAGTTAAACAAGCAAAAGCACAACATAGTACGTTTACACAGAAATAATCAGCTATGCAAATACAGAATTAGCATTAGTAGATGGAAGCTCAGAAAAGAAGGACTCAGTTACTGCTGAGAATGATCAAAAAAAGGCATGTATCTGGTCAGCGTGGACAGGCGTACTCCTAGCAAGTCATGAACGTGTTCCTTCTTCTCAATCCAGTGCTAGCAAGATCTCAGTTGACTTACAATACCGTTATGAATACCAAAATTCAAACAGGTCTATCAGGAAAACAAAGACCACACACAAGAGCAACAAAACAACTGCAGGTCTAGAAAGCAGGGCAGGGTTGTCTACTAGATACATGGAAAGAAACAGGAGTTGTTCAGAGAAGGCTGTGTGGACCTAATATAGTCTCAAGTATGTAAGAAACAGCTGCAAAGAGGAAAAAGACAATTATTCTCCACCTAGAGAATAACACCATGATTAAGTAATAATGGACTTCAGCTGTAGCAAATAAGTAAGGGGGGGGAACTGACATTTAGTAAATGCTTCTAACAACTAGGGTGGAAAGAAACACTTAAGGGGGCTGGAATTCCTACCACTGCAGGTCTCTCAGATCTGGTTAGATCAGACATAAGTGATATGTGTAATTCATCCTGTGCAGGCAAGGAAACCACTGGATGACCTCTTAAGATCCTTTCCTGTTCTGTTTTTCCGCTATTACAGAATCATGGTACACGCAAATGTGCAGGGAAGGAAGGCTGATAGTCAGCTTACATCGCCAGAGTCCCACTTTAAATGTTCTTGTCTGTAGCCTACATTATCCCAGGCCTGTTGCAAAGTAATTTTGTCAAAGAACAAATGGAATTCAAAGTTGCAGGCTCTTTTTAAAGAAAACTAGAAGTTATGCAATAGTAAAATCATTGACTTTGTAATAAGTAATTTAGCAAAAGAATTTTGCTTCAGCTAAAATGAATGTGTGCTTGCTATGGCTTCAGCTAAGATGGGTGTGTGCTTGCTATGCCTTTGGAAAAGGGATAGTGCTAGATAGGATATCAGACGAAAGCAACAGTTGAAAGTAGCAAACCCTTGCAAAACAAAGGGTAGTGTAGCTAGCAAAGATAACCGCAGAAGTGTAAGGAATAAAGAAGCCACAAGAAGGACATGGTGATAAAGACTTCAAGCCTCCCTCCAACGACTACCAAGAAGACCCCTGAGGAAGCACAGCGCCTGCGCCGCTAGAAGGGAGGGGGCATGTTTGGGGTGGGTTGCATTCCAAGAACTCATTGAGTATGTATTTGGGGGTGGGTTGTATTCTAAGAACTCATTGATTATGTATTTAGGGGTGGGTTGTGTTCTGAAAACTCATTGATTATGCAAACTATGTTCCAAGAAGAAACATGAATAGGTATAAGGAATACAAAATAAAAACAAGCATTTGTAAAGAGAAAACGAGCCACAGGAGGAGAAATCCCCTGTGTAACTCCCAGCGCTGTAATAAATATTCTTTGCTCCACCGAATTTGCCCCGGACTAAAATTAATACGTTGAGCGTGTTTCTCACAACTTTGTTACGGAAATGCCACTACACCAATACTCACAAGCTGACATTTAACACTTCAGTTTTAAATGCTGGATTGTTAAGATTTCCTCCCTGAAGCTTTCACTATGGTATGGACATCAATTTGGTTTGATCCTACATAAACATGCATTTTATTTTTGTTACAAATATAAGCCCATTCAGTAACTTTTTCCCATCACTTTTAAATAGTGAAAAAGAATTATTCTATCATAAAAAATTGTTAGTTCAACATTCAAAATTCAGCCCTGTTACTTAGTAACATACAAGTCAGAAAAATCAAGTTACCTTGATCATTACTTAAATTTGTCTTTAAAGCAAAATGAACAGCAATCTTTCTATGTCATGATTCCACCATCAGTTCAACAGCTGTGAACCTATGCTGCTGCTGCCAAAAAGGCTAGTACCACCCTCCTCCCATAACAAAGGTATGGATTTTTGCCCCTTCGCTTGTGCTGGCACTACTACTCATGCAACTGCATGGGTAAACCAGACCTGCAAATTAATCCAGCTGTAAACTAACACAGAATAAAAAGGGGGACTATTTTCAGTTAGATCCAACCCCGATCTTTAAAAACTATTAAAAAAAAAAGTAAAAATAGTTGAAACAACGCAGGCTAGGAGAAGGTGGAACAATTCCACTCAGTGCCAGCTTGGATTTATACTTGATAAAACTGCTCATGGAATTAAAGCTTTAAACATTATTAGTTTCCAGGGGAGGGGGGTGGAGAGGACAATACAAACAGAAGAGACAGCTTAGCTGCATAGTAAGAAGTGTCAAGACAGATCTGTAGCAAAAAAGTTCCAAGAAAAATATTTTTTTCCAGGGAAAGCAAACAAGCATGACAGCCTCTGTCTACAAGCCTGTAGACAGAAATTTCCTGACAGCCTTTGAAATCTTGCATTGTTTAAATCAGTTTTTAAATTTAAACTGTAAACAGACTGAACATTTGACTAGGTACAGTCGCTTTTGCAGAATAATTTCCTCAGACACTGAGGACTTTTCTATTACTAAAATTAAACATTTGAGTGAAGCAACTGAATTATACTGCCTTGCCATGAGTTTCCCCCTTCTTAAAACTACTTTTTCCATTACAGATCGACAGAGAAGCTGAAACAGATGCCATAATGACCATTAGTTCAGCAAATGCCAAAAAAGTACAGACACAAGAATGTCTGACTGAGAAACAATTGTGACACCTTTGATAAAAGGGATTGGACTGACACAGAGCTAACAACACTCAAGTTCTCAGACGAAAGAAAATCTCAAATGATGGCAATATTACATTATGGCCAAATCAGTATCGTAATGGTTCAGATGAGTTTTACTACCTTACAAGTAAAAAGCAGTTTGATTCTGCCATTTACAGTCTCAGCAGTAATCACTGTTGTATCACAGGAAGAGTAAGAGGTAGACATGCTGGCCTCAGAAATCCTAATCAATTTACATTAATTCAAATTTTTAAGAACAATGAAGTCTACCCAATATTTTTGAAACTCAGATTATCAACACCCAACACATACTTAATCTGCTGTCAAATTAATATCTCCCATAACAGAAACTATTTTTGTCCAAGGGTACGGGCTTTTTGTACCCACTAAATTTGTGTGAAACAAGCATCAGGAGATAAATCAGAACAACATTCTCTGAGTTTCAAATGTCCTAAAAACATAATGTAAGATGTAGTATGATCAAGACTCACTCTAGATTTTCCTGAAATCTTTAATGTAAAACCACACCTTGTGCTATGGATTCAGCGATTAAAAATCACATTCTTGTTTACTGATTTAAGCATTTATTTCAAATGCCCTTGACCAGAAAATTCAACACATGCACAGAAAGCTTTTTTTCTTAAGCTAGTTATAAGCCATGTTGCCTATATTTTATATTGTATAGATGAAGAAATTAACTAATTCAGGAAAGAACTTTAAGGTATGTCTATTAAATGGCCTTTTACCAACCTGCTTCCTAACGTACTTTTTTTTTTTTATTTGAAGGAACAACCACCGAAGTCTTCATATTAGTAACTGTTGCCATATTAAAAAAAAAACAACCACCACCAACAAAAAATGGACTAATTGTTAAATAAGAACCCTTAACTTTTTCATAAATAGAGTGCATCTCCCCAAGTCAAAAGCTAAAGTATAAGTCTCAACTGACTCTGCGGCTCTAATAATAAAGGCTTTTTTTATTTTCTCTTTTCATTACTTTTATCCTACAAGCTTAGCTGCCAGTATCTTTCACAAAACAGCATTTTCATCAGAAAGGAAAGATAATATAAAAGCTCTATATTGTCTGCAAGGGTCAGCTTTTCCTTATTAGGTTTTAAGTAGCAGAAACTAGTTCTGCAAAGAAAACATACTGTAATTATTGTACTCAACAGGTAGCTTCAGTAATCAGGCCAAAAGCAACACAGTGGTCATGTCATTCTTAAAAGATCAGCATTTTCCCATGCTTCTGCATAACAAATGCATTGCAGATTAATTGAAAGCGTACAGGCCATCTTAGAGCCCAAATTAATCCGAGCATTTGATATCCCCTTCACTTCATATGGAAATGCCATTCAATGGCACCATTTTCATAGGGACAAAGTGTTTTTTGATAACAAGTGGAATGTAAATCTCATGAGAAAGAAATCAATCCAGCCCAAAGAACTCCAGAGTATTGATCTATGTGCATTATAATTTCACAAGCTTGAAGAGAATTTGTAAGTTAAAAGGGAAATGATTACAACCACAAAACAGCTGCTATACACAAAGTTTTCTTTTAACTGTGCTATGAAAGCAAGAAATAAGCAGTTTCTGAAGTTAAAAGTTATACTGGTTGAATTAAGTCTTCAGTTTGTTCAAAATCAAAGACAACATTTGATTTAGTTATGATTTTTTCTTGCAAATTTAAAAACTGTTTAAAGTGCTGCAGATTTGTAAATAAAGTTCACACCATTCAGTTTTAATCAACAGGTCTATTGTCTAAACAGAAGTTAAAAGCTGAATAAAGGATTTTTACAAAATCAATTTTAATGTACAGTGAACTTCGTCAAACCTTCCATATTTGTTCCTGCCAACAGGGTGAAACTTTTTTCAACTAAACAGTAACAGTTTGTGATGTAGCGACAAAAATCTATGGAATAGAAAATTTTAAAGCTACAAAGATATGGAAGACTTCCTGTCACAAAAATGAGATTAATATTAACAATGCAAGACAGACAGAAGAAACTAGTGTGTATGGGGGGGTTGTTTGTTTGCAACAAGTAAAGTGATTTGGAACACAAGACTTTCACTGAGAACCCAAAAGAAATGAGGGCCCCCCCTGAGCTCAACTCCAGACAAATGCCTAGTCTTTTATTGTGTTCATCTTTCTGTCACAGGTTTGAAAAATTTACAATTTACTTTAAAGCACTAAAGGAAATTCTGGATGTGGAAGCTGAGATTTCAATCTCACCCAGTCTCAGGTATGAGATACTAATTTCCAAAAAACAGGGTGAGATTTAAATTCTCTTCAACTGAACAGGTTTCAGACTGCTATGCTGTATTTAATCTCAAATTACACTTAGAAGAATGAAGTTTGCCTTCTGGAAATAAGTTTCAGTTGTTTGCATAACACGTATAATCCACCATCAACACACATGAAAATTGTTTTCTCACATGTCCATTTCAAATGTGAAGGCATCAACACCTAATTCTATGCCAAACCGATACTTTACACTACATAAAAACAGTATAACTCATTCTGCTACACAGTGTAAGTAATAACTGCATATATGACAATGATCCTTTCAATGATGCTAGGCAGCTTTATGAACTGCAAATACGCATTTCAAAAACTCTAGTCTTCTGTGGGTCCCAGTAAAAATTCATGAAGTTTTATTATAATGAGAAAATGTCAAAAAACATCTTAACATTGACTGCACATCCCTGACTTTTATCAATAACAAAGCCTCAGTGGTGCTCTCAGCCCAGAAAAACACACCCTATCACCATGACAGGTATTTACGTACTCACTCAGAAGTGCTCACCCAAGCTGACGTTTTTATCCAGCCTGACTGGACCAGTAGATAACATACCATGTGATTCTCCTTCCTTGCAGCTAATTTTTCCCATCTCATGTAAGCAGATGTCTGCAGCTTTCTTGTGGGAGTATCCTCTGCCTGCTAACATCCTACTGAAATTTCAAGCTTCTGCTAGGATCTGGTGGTCATCCTTTTTTTTTTTTTAAGAGATTTTTTTTTCCCATTAAAAATGACAGTTATCTGCTATGATGTTCTGTTATAGAAAACACGAATGTGATTAAAATGCCTCTAGGTATAAACACAAGACTGAATAGTCTCTTTATTGTACCCAAATTCAGTTGAGGAAATCAAAGAAGTCATAGTCCTCCTCTAAGGCCTCTTTCTTAGTAAGGGATTTTCTTTTACACACCTGCATTTGTAGTAAAACATGTATAATACGTAGCAAAATAATGAATCTATAATGCAATTTCCTTGCCCTTTTCATTCTCAAAAATCCATCACAAATATGGCTCACATATTTTTATTAATAAGTTCTAATAAGTTTGAAAGTTCCTAGGCTTGAGTTCCACTTAAAGCTGAGATGTACGTATCAATTTGAAAAAGCACGCAAGAACACAAAATTTTGCAATCCTCAGCATGAATGACACCTTCTTGTCACATTCTCTTACAATTGTTAACTAGATCCAACAAACTCATCTTGCAATTGCCTGCCTCTGTCCAAACACTGTAAATTCTCTGTCAGGGCAACTACAGGGTGTGGTCTTTACTGGTCTACCTGGTTTCATGAAACCTACAGGAATGTAATTATCCTAACTAATACTCATTAATACTTTAAGAGCTGAACTCACCTAAAGTATATTGTTTGAAAGGTATCTCAATTTTAAGATATGTCCAAAAGATTAACAGTCTCTTTAAGTGTTTAAAGATGTTTTTCAAAAACTACAATGGTAATTCTGTAACAGAAACATTGCTTCCAGAAATCATTTACGTATACAAATGCTGCTTCTGTAAACTTTGCTACCTTACTTCCTTCCTGCTACTTTCCAAACACTTACTCTATATAATAAAATTACTAATCCATGAGTTTTTGTTAAATCATTATAGAAAAAATAAATCAACACAGATTATATTTTTCTGCAAACAGTAAAGTTGTATAACAAAATTATTTAAAAACTAAAGGTGCACAAATACAGCTTTGCTTAGGTAAAACAACAGTATCAGACCTCTTGGAATTTATTAAGTGCCATGAAAACCACTTTTAGATAAATTAATTCCAAAATCATCTGCCAAAAAAAGCATTCATCATTTAGGTTCACTGAAAACGCTTCACTTACTTCACTTGACCGATTCTCAGATTTTATCATTAAAGATAAAAAAAAACCCATGATTCTTAATCACCCTAACAGCAATTTCTGTATTTAGAAATTTGCTAGCAATTCATTAGAAAGTTACTATTCCAAGGCAACTGCATAGAGAAGAGTTTAGCACAAAAATTTTCTAAATAAGAACCAAATCACAAAAGCTAATTCCAGCTGTAGTTTATTGCAAGGCCACCAGTTACATGTATTCTTTAATCTTTAAAGTTGAAGTGTTAACTAATCATTAGTTAATGAAATTGCTTTTTCTTGCAATAAAATTTATATATTGTCAATTTAACACACAATTTTACCCTCAAAAGTAAAAGAAAGTTTTAACCCTTCTATCCTGATGTGGTTTTAAGCAGAAGTGAGGACCAGGCTTGCACGCCATATTACAGACCTCAGACTAGTACAAGTTTAGTACATGATCTCTCTTAAAAGCCTCTCTTTCTTGCAAGTCAGCAAAGCAGACAGAAGTACGCAAGAGCAGCTCTTAAGAACTCTTTTTATTGATGGCTGGCAATGTCCTAGTAGGGAAAATGCAGGCAAAGCAATCAAAAGATGCATGACAAGCAAATTATTGTGTTGCCGTACTCTGCACATATCACACAATACACAGTTACTATTTACTTAATTCATTTAATACTTTAATAAAAAGTACTGGTATGCAACAAACCTAGTGCAAAGGAACTTCCAGCCACCACAGATAAACCATTCTAAGCCTCTTCTTCTTTGAGAAATTCTGGCTCTTGGCAGAGTATGGTAATCACTCTCATCATTTTCAAAGCCTTCTTCTGACATCATTAGTGGCATTTCATCCAAATGAGAGGACTCATCTTCCACTTGGTACCTGGCAAAATGAAATAAAAACACTAAATAAATAACCAATACATCATTTTTTTATTACTGGGAATCTTCTAAAGTAGCAAGTTAGTTTTTGCCATATGGAATTTTACTAGAGAGATATTTTCATCTAAACATCTTATGTATTTGTGCTAACATATCAACAAGAAATTCTAATTTGAGTTAAAAATGTGTAATACAGCAAAAAGGCCTGCAATCAATCATAGTTTAAATCACTCCAGGGAAATTCTTTTTGCTTGTATAATTTGTACATACAGAGCCGCAACTTCATACTTTTCAAATGATTCTTTGTAAGATTTTGTTACACAGAATTTACTTGGCAAAGTTTACAGCAGATGCAAATGACTGAGTTTTCATGGAAGTACAGACTTTAGATTTCCACTGAGCTTTTTCAACTTGCTTTCCTAATGTCTGTTCCTGTGTGCACAGGCCTCTGAGTCACACTTTCTACACAACTCATCAGTATCTTAATTTTAATTACGAAAACATTATAGTTACTTTTATAATTCTACACAAAGACATTCAGCAAGTCAAAACCGATTTGCCTGTGGGACCTACGGAAACAACACAAAGCTAACAATGGTCCTTTCCTCTCCAGAAACTACTGTCCAGTTCAATTTTACATTTCTGGAATACTTTTTATGCCAAGACAAAACACTGGAATATTCGATAAGAAAATTCCCCTAAGTGCATGTAAGTTGAGGACCTTATTCAGTTCATATTTTTATACCATTGGGAAGATCATTGAAAGAAACTGCAGTATTACTCAGGTTTCCTTTCACTGACTATTAAAAGGACTAATAAAGGTATTAATTACAAGAAAATTTTAACATTAAACATTATAGTTGAGCAAAAATAATTTATTTGTATGCAATAACGCATACAATAACCCTTATCAATAAAAACGCATGATACAGAAGATAAACAAAATGGTCAGAAAAGCTGGCTGCACAAACGCTTACAAAATAAGTGAAAAATGTATCAAACTGAAGACAAAGCAAAAATTCTAAATATATCATATTACTTGACACTATTGATAATGGTAGTTAAGGAGTCTTTAAACAGGAACAGCTGATAAAGTATCTGACTAGAATAAATCAAAGGCTATTCTGCATATGTATCTTTAAAATTTCTCAAATACTTTACAGTTCGGAAGACTAGCAGACTACCATTAATCTATTCTTTGTGTAATATGTAATTTATCTACCATGAAATTATTCTTGCACTGGGAGTAGTGAAGAAAAATTCCTAGAGCTCAAGGGGGGGGAAAAAAACCCCAACAAACCAAAACCCACAAGAAAAAGGATCAAGTGACAAAAATATATGAACTTTTGGCACAGAATTAGTGTGTTTGACTTTTATGAAGCTGTACTGTACGGTCATCTCTTAATCTCTTAAAATGTGTGTCCTGGGACTGTCCCATTTTCCCCATAGCAACCTAAAAACAATCTATATAAAAATAGTAATTAACAAAACCAAAAATCCATTCCCTTTATGTGACAGAGCAACTGGACTGCATGAAGTTCTGCCTGGGGGATGAGGAGCCAACTGAGAGCTTCTGGGTTAGGATTAAAAAGAGGACAGGTAAAGGCAACATTATAGTGGGTGTCAGGAGGCCCGGTCTCAGAGAGCAGGGGGAAGGGTTGGAACAAGGAAGATGAGGACAAGGTCAGAGAACACTTAAACAAACTGGATATATGTAAGTCTATGGGCCCTGATGTGATGCACCCATGACTGCTGAGGGAGCTGGCAGATGTCATTTCAAGGCCACTTTTGATAATCTTTGATCAATCATGGCAACTGGGAGAAGTGACTGAAGACTGGAGGAAAACAAATGTCACTCCTATCTTCGAGAAGGAGGACCCAGGTAACTACAGGCCTGCCAGTCTTACCCCAATCCCTGGGAAGATCATGGAGCAGCTCATCCTGGAAACCATTTCTAGGCATACAAAGGATGCAATTATCAGGAGTAGACAGCATGGCTTCACCAGGGGAAAGTCATGCCTGATCAGCTTGATAAATTTCTACGATGAAATAACTGGCCTGGTAGATGAGGGGAGAGCAGTGAATAGTGTCTACTTGGACTTCAGTAAGGCCTTTGATACTATCTCCCATAAAATCCTCATAGACAAGCTGTCGATGCAGGGGGCTGGATAAGCAGACACTGACGCAGACTGCTGAATGGCCAAGCCCAGAGGGTGGTCATCAGTGGCACAAGGTCTAGCTGAAGGCCAATAACTAGCAATGTACCTCAGGGATCCATACTGGGTCCAGTCCTGTTAAACATCTTCCTTAGTGATCTGGATGATGGCACAGAGCGCACCCTCAGCAAGTCTGCAGATGATACAAAACTAGGAGTGTCTGACAGGCCAGATGAGAATGCTGCCATCCAGCACAAACTTGACAGGCTGGAGAAATAGGTTGACAGGAAGCTCAGCAAGGGGAAGTACAGAGTCCTGCACCTGGTGAGAAATAACCCCACACACCAGTATATGCTGGGGGCCACCCAGCTGGAAAAGAGCTTGGCAGAAAAGAACCTGGAGATCCTGGCAGACACCAGGTTGAACATAAGCCAGCAATGACACAGAACAGCACCCTGAGCAGGATTCAATCCAAAATCTTGATAGACAAACCCAATATTTTAAAAAGAAAGTAACATTACAAACACCAGGACTAAGCATGAGAAATACCACCACTGGATTTGTATTCTTCTCAATGTAGGTATATTTAACACAAAAACCTAAAATACTTTCCTTTCCCTCTGGATTTTCTGTGTTGTGCCCTGTTGTATACAGGCACATATTAAAGCAGTTATTAACCTTTTGGGATGCCAGGAAAGGAAGGGGTGGAGGACTGTATTGTAGTATTAGATTTCACTTGAAAAGGTACGCCACCTACTTTACACTGGCTACGTAATAAATGGGTATCAACACAGTTAAGAAGGAAGATTAATAAGGAAGGAAAGAAAAAAAACACACCCAAAACGCACTATGAGTTAACCTGTCATTAGCTAGACACTTCCTCTTTTGGTTGGCAGGTGATGCACCTCCTTTGAATCACTTGGTATGGGACATCATTAAGGGATGTTAACAATGCGTTCAGACATGATTAGAAAATAATGCATAACTTCAAAAAATAATAAACACACATCTCCTATATCCCCCAGCTGCAAGTCAATGAGTATTGGAACCTTAAGCATATTAGACCTTGTGAAGAAAAATCTTCATCTGTTTCAAATGATGCAAAAGCACAACCACGCTGCAGAAAACACAACAAAAGTTTCAAACTAAAAAACTGCATAAATTTGTTAAAAGTTATTAGTTCCCCGAAAATTAGTTATGTGAAAATATGGCGTGGAAAATGCTTTCAGAATTACTACCACCAGTACCCACTCAAAAAAAGGAAAATAAAGTTTAAAACAAACAAAAAAATGACCTTCACAATGTTGTTTGCAAAAAAGCTGCATCTAATGTTTAGTTTCAGATGGCAATCTGGCAATATGTTTTCCATCCCCATTACTATCAATGGTCATTAAGAAAAAACACTATACAAAAAATTGTCTTTATAAACCAGAGCAGTTATTACAGGTTAACATGTATATTACACTAAATTATATGGATTACTCTTAGACTACACTAATTTTAACACTAGACAATAAAACCACTGCTTAGAAAAAAACTTAAGACATTACGCTAAGACTCCCAGTAAGACAGGCCTGTGTTTAAACAGATTCACATTCAATACTTTTATAATCTCTCCTGGTTAAATTTGCAAATTACATTATCACAGTTTTAATATAGAGCTTTTTGTTGCATTGTGTTTTGCTTTTAGACATTCAAAGAATTAATAGTGTATTTGTAACACCATCCAGTGAAATCACAACCTGCTAGCTGTACTAGAGTATACAGCAAGACATTGCAAAGTAACAGATTCCTTTTACTTCTGCAAAGTTAACAAGTGTCTGATTCAGAAAATAATATCCTTTATATACAAAAGTAACACAGCAAACATGGTTAAAGTCTCTCTTGAAGGAACATGCTAATGCAAGAGAATTATGGGAGAGAGACTTGGCTGAGACACACATTCACAGACATGCATAATACTTAAATTTACTCTTGTAAATGTGGTTATATTTTCAGAGTACATTGATGTCCTAATCATAATTTAAGGGGTTTTCACCATTCTATTATAAAAACAAGTATTTTTGTCACAATCAGTATCTCGGTTTGCACTTTTAAATATGGAGCTTCACCAAGTACTGAAGATAATGAGCATAAGCACCATCATGTTTAGTTACCCTGACTTCAAAATACAGCCTCTGAACTGGCAAGCAATTTACTCTGTTTCAAAAGCAATTTTGCTATTGTGTTGGAAAATTGTACTTCAGTATTTAAAAACAATAAGATAATGAATAATGGATTTTTCATAACTAGGATAAGGACAAAAATCTTGTGTCTTTGTTACCTAGTATTTTTCTGCACTTAATTGCTTGAAGTGCTGATTTTCCTTGAGTGACAAATCAATTAAGTATAATCCTAGAAACTTTTATTAAAATAGGGAAGCACTGAAAGCAACACGAATAAAGAAGCCAGAGTGAAGACATCAAAACTCTCAGCATGAGTGCTACTAAATCAGGTATGAAGACAACTATCTTGACAAAAATATGGTTTCCTAAAGAAAAAGGAACATTAATATTAAACAACTTTCAACAAAATCTGACTACTATTAGGAATATCGTTTAACAGATGTAAATTAAAGAAAACCATGTACAATAAATACTTTTAAATGAAATTTTGATATAAACATCTGCTGTGAAAATGATGCCTCAAGTCACCTGTAGCTACATCGCTCCACTTTGATGGCTATTTGCCAGAGCAGATGCAACCGCAGAGTTCCATGGGTGCCATAACTGGTAATGGAAACCATTTTAATTCATTTAAATATAGTTTGGCTACTTATTTAGATCCCTAATTATTTCTGCATTTTCTGCCACCTTTCCATTGTTCTAAAAGCACAATGTTCAAGGGTGCAGCAGGAAGGTGCAACAGGCAGGGCAGTCATGCCTGCATGTTTTTCTGGGTTTACTCATTTGACAAACGCAGAAGCAGTACCTATGATGGATTTTTCTATCTGCCTGCTTAAAACACCCAAGTAGGATAAGAGCACTGTGTCAGACGCTGCATAAATACTGTTTTCTTGTTGCCTATCACTTGTGCTATACACCATAATTCAAAAGAAGGAAAAACAAAGCTGATGTCTTAAAGCAGTATTTCTCAAACCTACTGGGAGGAATATGGGGCCACAAATCTATACAAGAATTGGACATAGCAGATGGCTGTGCGATGCAGAGCAGCATGGAAGAGCAGCAGCAGTGGAAAAAGTTCCAGCTGAGCATTTGAGTAGAAAAGCTGAGAAAGACCAGTTACTGGTACTTACGCTACCACCACTCGCCACTATGACCATGTCCCATCCCACCAAGCACTGGTGATTTGGCTCAGTGGCCGCTGCCAACCACAGGACTCCCTCTGCTTCTGGTCATGGGCAGATGAAAGACTGAGGGAGTAAGTAGCACAATCTATCTCAGCCATATCCTGCTCTACCTCTAGTAATTCCTCCAAGGGTTAACCTAGGTGAACACCTTCCCAGTCTGAGGATAAAGGAGACTGCCAAATTGTAGAGATGCAGTAAGAGGAATAATGAAGAAAGCGACGGGCGTATTTATATAAAGAGCAAGAATTGTTTCCTAAAGGACAAACCACTAAAGCATCAACTACTGTAGGCTGCCAGTATCACTGACATAACTGTTCAGATCCTGTGCTGCGACAAAGAAAAAAAACCCAGGAAACTGCACAGCATCAGGAAGAATTTTATTAAGAAATGTACGTTCATCCATAACCATGCTTATAAATATATGACGTGTTTTCATATAACTGCTCCTCTTAGTCAAGTGTCCAGCGTCTCCATAAAACACTGCTTTGCTAGAAGCTACCTGAGAAAAATCAGAGTACAAATACTTGTATTTTTTTTTCAAATATTCTTCTGTGTTTCTACATATTGGAAGTTACTTTTCTGCCTCTAATTTCAAACACCTCTATGCTTTACACAGCAGGAAATTCAGTAAAACTACAGAGCAGCCATGTTGTTCCTAGATTACAACAGAAGTGAAAAATGGGAAAATCTTCTACAGCTTAGTGCATGAAAGTTAAAGAATTTCCTTTAACCTCTCCCTCCAAAACACAGAAAAGCTATTTCAGAAGTTTTTAGAATCAATTAGAGCTTGCCACTATTTGTCCCTATTTAGCTTTAGTTCTGCCTCTAATGCAAGTGCACTGCTAATCGGTATTATTTGGGAAGTCTCTGAATTCAAGACCTGGCCTAAAAAAATACATACAAACACACAGAAAATAATCCTATTAAAAGGTTATGTGCATTATCTGGGGCAGGTGTGTCAGATCTCCACATGGAAGAAGACACTAACAGTATTCCAACAGTTAAAACAAAAAAAAAGCCAACCCAACATTTGGATAGCTTTTAAGGAAGCTGAAGATTTGTAGATCCAATTTCAATAGTTAACTTTTCTTTTGTGTCCTTGCATAACAGCATCTTTAAAAACCTATTACAACACTCCCATCATAGTGCATGTTTACCCACTGAACAACAAATTAGAACGGAAAAAGTACTTCCACTGTATGCAGGCAAATTTATTACTGAGTGTGACACTCAATAATATTTACTGCAATAAGACCAAATAAATAAAGTTGCCCCCAGCCTTTTACAAATGATGCAGAGAGAGATTCCGGAAAAATACAAGGCAGCATTTTTGATAAACTATTAAAAAAAAAAAAAAAAGCACCAGACTGGCATCTTCTGCCATGCAGAACTAGGGAAAAATCTCTTACATCTGTTGAGATAAAGGTCTAAAAGCAGACTACATAGTTATTACCAATGCAGCTCCCTTTCATCAGCAGCCTATCAAGAATTGCTTAAATCACAGATACTAAAACTACACGTTCCAGCAGACACGTAAAGCAAATATTCTGAACGTTATTTGCCTTCTCTTTCTCCTAGCTCACGCTTTCTTACCAGACCTGTATACAGATGAAGCAAATTCAGAAGATCTGCATAATGAAGCCTTCATGAAAAAATGCAGCCTTCCTTATTCCCCTTTGCTTCCCTTACAAAGTGCTACCCATATCCTAATATAAGATCTTTTCCAACTCATGACAAGACGAGTGAGTCAGTATTTAACAAACAGGTACCAGAAATACCTAAATACACAGCAGGACCTGAGGAAACATCATCTACATTCACCAGAACCCTAATTTTGATTAGTAGGGTACATCATTGATCACAACAATGGGACCATTTTATCACCGTCACTGGGTATTGTTATTGACATTGTAGACCAATCAATTGTTTTCTCTCCCTGTTCTTAGCAATCCAAATGCCTGCCCAAGCAACACAAATCACTGTAGATACTACAGATACAAACCAGGAAGGCATGCTAACACAGGGTAAAAATACCACCATAAACATGAACCACCTTAGAAATACATTTACAAAGTTTATTCTACCGCACATGCAGTCACGTGTTCTCATTGCAAAATACAGCATAATCTGTAATAGCAATTTGAAGGTCTAAAACTTTTTTTGCCTGATTAAAATTCTTCAGATCAGGATAATTACTCTAGGAATAATCATGCTAAAGTTTATGACTGTCTGTAAATCTATCTTGGTGTGAAAGAGTACTACTAGTGCAGAAAAAACCCAACTTTTTCCAAATACACAGTTCCAAGTAATGTCAAGTTAAAGAACTGCAATTAATTACTGAAATCACTTAAGAGTTCCTATGTCCTCAAAATTTATGTCTGTGGACAAAGTATTACAAACTTCTCAAGTATGACACCAATGAAAGTGGCATTGTCTGTAAAAATATCTTACAGTTGCTATTGTGAGCACCTCTATATGCATGCAATATGGTTATCTGCATGATTAAATCAAAGATTGCTCTGAAAAGCAAAAGCCACAGAAACTAAAATAACAATGACAACACACACTGCGTAAAAGCTCTGAAAACATTAACATATGGCAAGGCCATTTTTTAAAAGTTACATATCAAACTACTTTGACCTTTGTCCCAGGCAAAAATCTCAGAATCTACACCTATCCTAAACCAAGTGCCAGTCCCAACAAGCAGTACTAACCTATGAATAAAGTCTTCAGCAAACAAAACACCACATAATCCAGTAATGTGAATATATGAACAACAGGCATAGAACATACACTGAGAAGAAAGTTACAAAAATTCACTGCTCACTTATTTTTCTAAAAACTAGTGGCACTTCATAACTTGAGAGAGTCTTGACAACATAGATCCAACCATTGTTATATAAATGCAACATCCGAAGTACAAAGGTGCCACGCAAACAACCCTGTTGGAGAATCAGAATTAAGAGATGACTTCTCATATACAGCCTAAAAATTACCAAACAAAAAACAGAGGGACAATAGTTTTCCTGTAAAAAGAACAAATGAACATACATGACTGATCTAATTTGTAAGAATGGCATAACAGTACAGGCAATTCTCCTAACTACAATTCTACAGAGATTTCTTTGCACTGCATTTGATCCTTTCCTCCTTATGCTAAAACAAAAGATAGAGGTGTATTTGAATAAACATTTGATCATATCAGCCTAACATACATCTGTGTATTTTAATGCATTCTCATTTCCAATACACTTCAACATCTATATATTAGTAGCTGTAATGTAAAAAACTTATCAGGAATATAATTTCTGGTTGTTCAGAGTTTATGACATTTCTAGTAAGTATTGGGTGAACCTGCTACATTCGTAATTTTTGCTATCACAGAAACAACCAATACAGCTCATTGAGTTGCTACCTCCAGCAAAGGAAATTTCTGTCCTAAAGAGAAGTCAATTAGACTAATTGTAACAGTGCACCCACTTAGTTGCCAGTTCTGTATGCATGTCACAGGAAAAATAAACAACCACAAGACAGGGGCTCTAATTTAAACAAAGCATCATAGGAATCAGGATGATGTTATGAGCTTTCTCCACAAGCAAGTACGCCAGTACACATGCAGACAATTAACAAGCAGTACCCACTCCTGCACACTCCCACAGGTGTTTAACCTTTAGGAGTTTCTGTGACCATATCCTGAATAGTAGGACAAACAGCATTAACAATGCTATTTCTACAAAAAAGTAACATAAGCATTTACAGCTTATGTTCCTGGACTAAACAATTTATTGCTTCTGGTCAAACAACAGATGTTTGAAGAAGTTAATTGTCACTTTGCAACAGCAGTTTTAAAAACATAAATGCTCAAAAGTAAATTCAGTTCCCTCTTCAGAATGCTTTATCACAGAAGCTATATTAAAATTCAAATTAATGTCAATATTGTCAATCCTTCAGATTCATCTGCCATTTTCAAACTCATTTTCAGGATGAAGTATGTAGAGCCGTTCTACCCAAATGTTCTGAGAACTTTAGTTCTAAACATTCAGAAGTACTCAGGGAAAGAGGTTCGTAGGAACTAGCAACATTTTAGAAAAACTGCAAGAAATAATAAGTATCACTGCATAAAACCCGTGCAACAGGTAAACTCTACTGATATGTACCAATGCTTGTTTTTTTGAACAATTACAGACATGTTGCAAGGCTTTTCAGACCCACAGTTACAGCACAATAAATTATGAGCTTTCTGTAAACACCATTCTACAAGAGATGTTTGGTCCTATTAGCTCCAATTGTTACATAGTCTCAACAAATAACATTTTGAGTTATTTGGGGAAGTTTTTATTCTTAATCATTACATTTAAAATATCAAAACCCTGGCATATAATTTGCCACTGGAATATGAAGAATAACATCTGAACTATGAAAATCACACTGTAGTTCAGAACTAGAACACGTGCTTCTAACAACTGAAAGCAGGCACCAGATATCAAAGTATTTTACCAAATCTCATTTCAGACAATGTCAGAAATTAAAGAAATCACAGAATTACTGTACATGCATCTAGTATTATCTGTTGACATTTCTATGTCTCTATTTTTTGTTGGTTCACTGTGAAACCTAGCCAAACACCTTGAGAAATGATAACCAGAAGGACTACAATATTGCTGGGAAAAGCTTTCATTTAAATGAAATCATTAGAACACTAATAATACATTAAATCATCTTACTTTCCATGTAATGTGAAAATTCATTTGACATTTGCAAGTATTTGGGAAGCATGTGAATTCTCACCAAACTGAGTTCTGCAGACTTCCATTCCATTTTGCCTGGAATAGATTTTTTTTCCTATTATACATATTTCACGTGAAATAAGCTACAATCCACCAGTTGTTCGGGTAAACGCAGGATACTTGTTGCTTAGGACACATTATCCTATTATTTTGTTCTTTTTTCCTTCTTGTGTAATTTTCTTTTTTGCTAATGACGCAAGAATGAGATCAAAAATAACACTACAGCCAGTTGCCTTAAAACAGAGTTGCTCTATCAGTGAGCAAACCGCAGAGACAAGCAACAGCAGCTGATCTGTTCCACAACTTGCCCTACTGCAACCACCTAATATATCTAGTGTAGTCATTCATAAGTACGCTACTGTGACCCATACTATGTATAATCATGAAAGACCATTCCTTCCAGTGAGTGAGCGTTTTTCATGACATCACCTTTGTGAGTACCTGAAGTGCAACTAAATTTATGTAATACTGGACACAGCTAGTAGGACCTGATTTTTTTGGTACCAGCTCAGGAGTCCCAACACTTCACACCTTAGCCCTCTTAGGCCAAACGCTGCCATTACTGTATGCTTGTAAGTGCAGGACACCTGAACAAACCAGGTATTTTGCTTATGGATAAATGAGGGCTAACTACTGTTTAACTCCTTATCAGCTTCAAAATTCCACCAGGCTTCTTGTTTTCCTTCCATCAACCTCACATGACAACACAGTCATGTGCCAGTTAACTTCCTGTGTTTAGCAGTTGATTACTCTGGGGCTGATGATGACAAATACAAGTCTAACATATGAGAACAAGCATGTGCAGTGAGACTTAACCTTTAAGGCCATCCTGGATGTTCTCTGGTCCTCTTTTTCCTTTACAATGTAAACAAAAAGCAGCAGCTACTTTTCCTGACAAAGTGCTGAAACAATCACCTCTTTTTCCCCAAGGTTTCTACTATTCAAGTTGAATATATTAAATAATACCAAGATTATTTTTTATTTGAAGATTAACAACCTTTTACTTCAAGATAGATTTCTCTTGTTTCTAACAGTAGCACACAAACAGTTCTCTGTCCATCTGAGATAGGGGAAGATGGCAGAAGATACGAAACCTGTATTTCTACTGCAAAAGTAATAATTTGCCATTAAACATTAGAAATAAAATCAGAACAGGATGCATGTGTTCATTGAACCATAGGTAACATTTAATATGTATTTTTAAGGTTTTTTTAAACAGGCCTTAACATATACAAACTGGATATATAAAATACATTAAACTTGTTATGTTTATATATGAAATACATCCCTGAACATTTCATGGTTCTTAACAGGCTACAATTTTATACAGAAGTGTACAACCTCAGGTGTATATCATTAAAGTTTCTTCAGGTCTGTGTGAAAATGTATTCCAGCTTTAAAAGGTGTCCTATCAGTCTGTCAGAATAATCTCAAAGGCACAAAGCACATTAAGGACAAACACTGAATGAGAAAAATCTTTGTCCTCACTGCAAAGCAGACTACAGCAACACTGGCAAAGACTCCTATAGACTGCTTAGCTCAAGCAAAAGTCATCCTACAAATTAGCTTTGAGGCCACTAAAGGTTAGCAACTGGTAAGTTGTACTAACTGATGTTGCACAGTAGCAGGGAAACCAGTTTGAGTTAAAAACACTACTATACTGAAGTTAAGGATCTGTATATAACACTTTCAAAAAACTGTAAATTCTTCACTGAAGAAATAAATTACAGCAAGTCAAAGACTCTTGAGGGCCCAGAAACCACAGTACTGGAATTAAACCTGAGATACCAACTCTACTATATTTTAATTGGTCTTTGTTTTTAGACATCTTCTGAAGTATGAATTATACCCTTTCAGGCAAAATCCGCATGTATATAAACATGTGATAACTTTCTGCTAATCAGAGACCTCAGTGACTTCACTTCAAGGCTCTTATCTGCACATCAGGACCTTTGCTGCAGTTTCCACAGGAATGCAAGGCTTCTTCAAAGTCTGTGCTGAAGACAGAGATTAGAAAAGCAGGATGAATCATTCATAAAGACATAGGAGCTGTAGTTCAATTACAAGCTTAGAGTCATAAGACTTAAAAGTTGTAGTTCAACTATCTGCACAGTCATATTTCCTCTTTGACTTTACACAAGACACCTGTGGTAGAATCTACACAAGCAGTCCCATGCTTTTGTTACAGGTCCGTAGGACACCTTTCAAAGTAGACAACAGGTGCTCTCACAAATCCAGGGCATGGTATTCTTGAAGAATGATGAACCTACTCAACTCACCTTAAAAAAATATAAAGAATTAAAGTGAGTGAAGAGGTTGGTATATGTATACTAATTCTCAGAGCTCAAAACAGCAATTTATTTAATCAAGTGATCAAAATAAAGAAACATAATAAATGCGCCCATCAACTTTTAAGGGTTTTATAAAGCTACGAGTAGTTGAACAAAAGTAATGAAAATCATAGATAATCATTTGTGTGGAGGATCAGTAAGTTAAATGCATATCACCTGCACCTGAGAAACAGATTATAAAAAAACGTAACTCAAAGATGTAATCTAAACTAGAAGGAATTTAATCCATAACCTTTGGAGGATGATGTTGATCAAACAAGACAGAGGGGAAGAAGCAGATACATAATGAATCAGTATTACCTTGCTAGCTCTTACAGCTTGCTGAATCTGCTTATTAAGACAGGTTTAAACAGTTTGTATAAATAACTAATTGCTGCCTGCAAACATACCTTCAATAAAACTGGGTACCTAGCTGATTTATGAACTCAACCCATCATATCTATAGCATTTTTCAAATTACCAAAGCACTCCTGGGTAACCTACAATAGAACCACCTGATACCTTTCATGGTCTGGACTAAGTTTTTGCCTTCCCATTCTCTCCTTTCCCTTTTTCCTACAAAGCACAACACCTACTGAGAAGCTTACGGATTCCAGCAAGAGCTTCCCCTGCTTCAATTCTCCAAGGACAAGGCATGATGATGATAATACTGTCCTTGCTCAAAACAGAGGACAAACCTACTACAAATTGTCAGCCATTCAAGTACTGGCGAGATGGGGAAAACTACTACTGTAGCAGACTGTCCTACAAGCTCATGAATATTCATAAAAAAATAATTTTATCTACTTTAACAATCAAAACCACATAATTTAAGCCTATTTTGCACAGTTCTAAACTACCTCTTCTGTTAGTTATTCCATTCAAAGAAGTAAATCCATTTTATTAATGATGAAACATGAACATTCATGAACAACAGCACCAACTATTCTGGTTTTAGAAAGTCCATTTACTTCAGATGCTATAACTGCTCCCTCCAGTCCTTGTGTCCACAACCAGTGTTCTAGAAAAGCCAAGAAAAGAGAAAAAACCCTCAAACAACTAATTATAATCATATCCTCTGCTGTTAGAGTGCTGTCCAACGGACATGCTAAAATTATCGAACAAAGTTTTTTCGTGCTCAAAACAACAGCATACCTATAAATTATTCAGAATAACAAGAAGCAAAGAAACATTCAATCATTGCCTAAAAATTTGATTTGATGGCAGACCTTTAAACTGGCTTCTTCAAATTACTTAGCCCTCTACATAGTACACTTCAAGAAACGTTACTTTAACCTTACATCCAAGAACGTTTTCCGTGCTGATACACAGTAACTACCTCACAGCATGTTTACTAACGACGTCCAAATTAGCCACCCAGCGTGGGCACCCCACCGCTAAGTAAACTACCGGCAAAGGACCCGAGTTGCGCGGAGTTGCAGGCGGTGCCCCGCGGGGCCGAGGCAGCGAAGGCCGCACCTGTGGGCGCCGGGCCGCCGCCGGCAGCGGCGGGGCCGAGGGCGCCCTGCGCATCTTCCCGCGGGGCTCTGCGGCACCACCCGCCGCCGCCACGGCCTGTCCCGGTCCCGGCCCCGTGCCCGGCCGCCGGGCGAAGGGAAGAGCGGGACGCGTTCCCCCACGGGGGCCGAGGGGGGTCGGCCAGGACCGCGGAGGCCTGGGAGAGCCAGGGGCTGCCGACACCGCCCCTTCTCGGCCCACAGGACGACCGTCGCCCCTCCCTGCCCTCCCCACGGACCGGGCGG
>VUYV01000167.1:809636-842496 GCA_008711295.1 Anarhynchus alexandrinus | reverse complement strand
CTTCCGATCTTGGCGGTTGGTGGCGGGCCCTGTGCGTGCCGGGCCCTGTGCGTGCCGGTCTGGGGTGCCGGCGGGGTGGGCTTCCCCGAGCCTGCGTTACGGTTGGTGAAGTTTAATTTTCCAGCTTCTGGAGTCCCACGCGGGTGAGCCATGAAGAGGAAGAACCGGAGGCGGTGCGGGTGGGATCCGCAGGCCTGGCGGCACGGAGGACACGGGCATTTCACAGGAACCCCGGAGTTCAGGGGCTGAACAGGAATTGCAGGAGACAAACCCAAAAGTGGTTGCCCTCAGTTAGCCTGCAGATGCCTGCTAGTTTTTAAGTTGATCTCCCCTTCCATCTCTTGGATGGCAAGAACTAGCTGTCACCTTTGTTGGATGTCAGCAAATACTCACGTGATCGCCACAAACACGTACAAGCACTGTGAATTGACAATGATTGTGTCCTGCCATTAAACAGGGACAGTTTTTGTGAGCCAGAGGTATTGCCACATGGAAATGGACGTTTTTACATGACATGTAAGTCAAGGGTAATGAACCAGTCTATGGGACCTCGCAGGGGAAAGATCAATGCACAAGACACCGCAACAAAAACTGGTTTGAAAGATAGCTGTGCTCATACACCTACTATAGGATGTTATCCCTCGGTATTCCTCTGAAATCAGATGCTGTGTGAAGCAAAAGGCCTAACGCCATCACAAATATGGAAGATTTTCCACAAAAGGAGGAAAAAGGACAATATATTTCTTTATCAATGTCTATTCAAGGTAGAGGAAACATCCAATAAAAGATTAAAAAGGACGTACCAGGAAAAATTTTCATTCAAAGAAATTTCTGCTAAAAGAAAACAGCAAAATACCTCCAAAGTGCAGAACACAAGGTGAAATGAAAGATATGTGGCAAAAGTTTGTCTTGATAATTTTTACTTCTCTTCAATAATGTAAGTTGCTGGGGTCACCTTTCCAACAAGATTTCAGATTTCTTAGCAATAGTACAGTAGAAAGCCAGGTTTCACTGTCTAGTTGTACACCAGTCATTTTGTAAAATGCCTTAAACTTACTAATGTCAAAATACGGTGGAATGAAAAAAGATTTTATAGGAATTGCTGATTATGCAAATTACTCAAGTCAAAGGTGCCAGTAGGGTGCCACCTTTGGTGTTCTAGAACATGAGCTTTTTTCCTTTTATTGTTCTGAAGATACCGCATAGCAGAAAGACGTTCATGGTACAGGCAAAACCTTTGGTCTGCTGAATTGTGACCTGAAGTGTGCAGTGTGGTAATGGCAGCACTGGCAACCAAGAACAACAAATGGGTGGAAGAGTTGCACTCGGAATCATAGAACCATAGAACAGTCTATGCTGGAAGGGACCTTAAAGATCATCTGGTCCAATCTTTCATTTGAAGTGCAGCCTAGATGAGATTATCTAGCACTCTGTCCAATTGTGTCCTGAAAACCTCCACTGATGGCGACTCCAACTGTGTCCCTGGGGAGGTCGTTCAGTGATTGATTTTTCTCACTGTAAAAAATTCCTTTCTTATATAAAGATGAAACCTCTCCCAGTGCAACTTGGACCCATTGCCCCATGTCTTTTCCATGTGGCTCCTTGTGATGGGAGAGCCTCCATCTTCTTTGTAGCCACCTTTTCATACTGAAATATGGTGGTGAGGTCCCCCGAGCCTCCTTGTCTCCAGGGAGAAAAGACCTCCTTCAGACTTTCCTCATAGGGCAGGTTCTCCGGCCCTTTCATCATCTCCGTGGCCCTCCTTTGGGCTCTATCCAGTCTGTCTGCATCTTTCTTGAATTGTGGAGACTAGAACTAGACACAGCACTCCAGGTGTGGCCTGACAAGTAATGACACTACACCTGAGTACTACTCACCAATGCTAAATGAAGTTGCTCTTACAACCGAGACTTTTCAGACTGAAATGTTGCAGTACCTTGGAACGTACCTTCTACCTTTGAACGAGGGGGAATGGCCAATACTGAGACACCACACTTTGCTGGGTATTTGAAGGGTTGCACTCAGAAATGCCAGAAAGGGGGAGGAGATTTATTTAGCTTTTTAACTGTGATCATCATTATAAAGGTGATGGTAGTACACCAATAGAATCATAGAATTGTAATTTGGGTTGGAAGGGATGTCCAGATGTCATCTAGACCAAGCCCCTGCTCCAAGACAGCAGGTTTGTTACCAGGTTGTTCAGGGCCATGTGCCGCAGAGTATCAAACACCTTCAAGGACCGCACAGTGTTTCTACAACTTCTCTGGGCTACCTGTTGCATTGTTCATCTTGTGATAAACAAATTGCTAATAAGTAATCAGAATTTCCCATGTTCCTGCTTGTTTCTGTTGCTTCTCATCTGATAACCATGCACCTTTGAGAAAAGTCTAGCTCCATCTTCTGTCTATCATCCCATTATGTAGCTGTATTCAGCCACAAAGTTTCTTCTTAGCCTTTTCTACTCTAACCTGAACAGGCTGAGCTCCTGGCCTGTCCTTGTACATCTTGTTCTCCAGCCCCCTGACCATCTTGGTCACCCTTGCATAGACTCTGCTGCAAGGGCACGTTGCTCTTTCATGTGCAGCATAGCAGGTTATGGTGTGGTACTGCGTTCCTCCTGCCTGCGCTGCAATGATGGCTGTACTTTTTATGTTTGAATAATCAAACACAACCCCGAAAAGTTTCAGCATAACAGTTATGCCAGTCCTAGGTGCTTTCATGGCCCTTGTTATTACAGTTCTGTGCATCTCACAACTTTAAAATTTTAACTGTAGTATTAACAGCTATATATTCAGAATTTTCATGTGGCTAATGATGTTACTGCAGTTCACTGAGGCCAAGAGAATTAAAGTGAGTTTACTATTTGATGCAAGCCTGTGGCAGAGCAGTTTTTGAGCAGAACAGAAATCATTTAATTCACAAGTTAGGAGCCTAAGACGAATCTTCTTGTCTCTGCAGAACTTTGGTTCTGGTTATTCGGTTATATTTCTGGTTATTTACCAGATTATTTGACTTGTAACTATCTCTGATGTTAGTCAGTTATGTGTACACGTTTGTAAACTCCATATGTATAGACAAATACATGATCTAGCATATATATTAAAAGGTTTATTATTGGCAGACTTGTAAATGCCCCAGCAAGGGACAATCATTAGGAGCCATAAATGCATTTAGAGTCTTGATTTCTTACTAAGTCTCATGTATACTGTAAATCATTATCTTAATTGTTACTACTTTAAGTTTTAAAAGAGAAATACTTCACTATTACCTGTGTGTAGAGAGGCTTTGAACCAGAAAGCCTTCCGAGAAGAGGAAAATGACCGTTGTTTAATAAATCAGTGGCCAAGAGAATGAAAAAAATGGAATATTTATCATTTTTAAATGTATGTGGTTTTGCCTACTTCGAATATATGTTTAAAACTTGGAGTTAAGTCAGTTGCTGGAAATCTATCTCAGCTTCTTGATCACTCTAACTGCCTTTTTGCATCAGTATTTTCATAAAATGGGAAAGGCTTTTCAGGGCAGGGACTTTGATTGTGTGGCATCTATCATCATTCAGTTCTGCCTCTTGATTATCATTTAATCCTGTTTTATGTTTTTTAAAGAAAAATCTTAAAATTTATATGAAAGGTTTTTTAATGTAAAATTGACACTTTGGCATAGGATACTTAGGGACTTTTCAAGATGCCTGTAGCAAATGTGCCTGCATTTTGAAAATAATGTTTCCTTTTCTATTTAGAAATCCTGAAAGGTCACAGAATAAACTTGCTTTTGATTCAGATTTTGCTAGTCAGGCATCTCAGGCAGGTGTTATTTTGCTATATGAAAAAAGCTTTTCATTTCAGGAAAGAAATATTTTTGCATTCAATACTACATACTGGCAAAATAACATTTGTCACTTAAATATCACGATAACTTACATTTATGATAATCAGGAAATATAACACCATTCAAATAAAATTTCTGTATCATCCTTTCCATGTTTCTTTTTTGCATCTTTTTGCATTTATAACAAGTGGCAGAGGTCCAGAACGTATAATTTGTGCGTCTTGTGAACTCTTGGTTTAACTAGGAATGAGCTGGCATGGAAACTGTTTTGCATTTGTTGCATGTATCTGCTACAGGTGCAGAACCTATCTGTAACTAGTTCTGCCTGGTGTCTCCAGAGGGCATTTTATAATAATTTATACTTTCGCTACCGTTCTACTTCTGCTGTAAATGTTCAAGGTTAAGTTCTCCCTCCCTCCTAATCCTGTTTATGTATCCAGTCTGGGCTAGTATAAGGGGGGGAAATGAAAGACAGTTTGAAGCTAATTCATTCTTCACTATCCTTCTTGGAGTCAAATTATAAAATCAGTTATAACAAAGTAAATCTGTGGAAGCGATACAAAAATCAGTTGAATATGAAACAAAAGAAATGAGTTTCAGTAAGCCTCACATAATGTTACATGATACAAAATTTACATTACTTTTATACTAGGTATTTTCTCACCTCATCCTTCAAACCGCCTTGCATTTCCATTTTAATTGTGGAATTTTTTTCATCAGTGATGAACCAGCTCAGTATCTGTCTTCAAATTTTCAGCAAATTGCAAATCAGTCCAAGACACCTAGAGGCAAAAAAAAAAAAAAAAAAAATCACTGGCAAAATCTGAGCAACAGCAACACAGAAAGAATCTTGTTGTCTTTATGCGAAGAGCTGAAGGCAGCAAGGAAGACTAAATCAAATAAATTCTTACACTGTCAGAGTGAAGGAGCAGAACAAATACAAAATAGAGGGAGCTAAAAGAGCTACAGTTATCAGTTTTAATAATTCTAATAGCATTGCCTTCATATCTTCAATCCATATCAGTAGGATGTAACAGAATGTTGTCTTGCTATGGGAAAGAACAAAATTGGAGATACTGTTTTCTCTGAGAGGATGTTTGTTTTAAAATATTACTTTGGACAATGAAGCCACATGCAATTCAGTTATACACCAAAATAAATGAGTTTAAAAACACCAACAAGAAGTAAAAATAACCATGTAAAATATTACTACACTATAAAACCAAACTGGAATGCAATAGGTACTGGAAACAAAACACTACTCATATTTTAAAAAATTACAGTTGTCTTCATAACTACAAGAAGGAAAATTCTATTTCTACATGTTTTGTTTTTAATATTCACAGCATTTAGTGTTTGTCAATTAATTGTGCTCCCAGCTGTTACATTTCTTTCAGACCTTCCTTCAAGGTCTTCTCTTTGGTAAATGTCAACTCTCTGCAGCTCTGCAGGATTTATGGACTGCTAAATCTCTGCTTCTCCTTTTGTAGTCCATCCTTACCAAACTGTGGGTCCCACAGCACTGGCTTCACACCAGCTCTATGCCACCCTCACCTGTCTTGCACCCAGCTTTTCTTTTAGAATAAAATACCAGAAATATCTTCTCCAATTAAATCAGCAAAATTATGTATATGTTGTATTTTGGATTTTGCTAGTTACATCTTCTAGCCATTAACTGGTCTGGCTGAAAAGGCATTTTCTCCAATTCACTTTGCAACAGATGAGGCAAAAAAATCCAAGCAAATCCTAGAGTACTTAAATCGAATTGGTTTGGAAACAAACAACACTTTGGTGACTTCTGATAAAAATATCAGTCATGCCTACATTTAGGCTATTAACTGTTGATTGTAGATAAACAAAAGGAGAAAATTAAAAATACAATGCTCATTATTTTACTGAGCTTTCATGATGACCTTTCAGTGAGAACCATCTAGTAATTGTTCACAGTATCTCTTCAGTTATGTTAACCTCTAAGTTAAAAATTGCTTGCATATATATTTAAAAATCACCTGCATTTTAATTTCTAGTTAGCTTCTGAGATACTCTTTCTAATTCCCTTAATGTATCTAAATTCAATGCAAGATTTTTATTTGTAGTTGGAGTTTAAAAAAGCCTGTGGGCTCAAAACTTTTAAGCTGGATTACCAACTTCTGATCTCCTCTTAAAACATGAGAATATCCAATAAAATATTTCCATGACCTGTGATACAAAATCAATGGCAAAGGACACCAGCACTTTGAAAGGACACAATTTTTGAGTGTTCTCAGTGGGTTTATTTTAACAAATTCCATGCTATTGATCTTTCAAATGAATAAATACAGCTGCTTTAACTACTCCTTGAAACTGAAAGAAAAAGCACCCATGGATTAATTACAAATTTTGTGTTGTTTCAGAGCTTCTGAAAAGGTCATGGAAGGACAAACAAGGCCCAAGCGTAAACTTGAGTATCCAGTTGTGATTGCTGGTATCAGACTCACTGGATCTGATTTCCTTTTGCAGTTTCTGTTGCAACAGTGACCGAAAGCTTCAAGAGGGATTAGGGCGTCTTTGTTCTGAGAGCTATACAGAAGTAGATGAAGAAAAAAGGTCCCAGATGATAAGTGGCAAAATACTTAGTGTCTTGTATAGCAGCATCTGCTTCAAAAGCCAGAAATTACTTAAAATCTCCTATTTCTCTGATATCTCTTCATGTCTGCCCCAGCCATCAGCTCAGGCTCATAGCAAAAAGGTTTCTTATTTGCCTCAGACCTGCTTCTGAAACCCTTTTTCTCTCAGTCATTTTAGCCAGTCAGATCTGGCTCCTGTTAAAACCTAGATGTCATCACTTTGTATACTGATTGCACTCCAAGCAGCAGTTTGAATCTTACAGATTTTCCCTGTATTGCATCTCTTATCCATATAGGAAACTTAATTTTACACATTCTTAGCCTCACAACTGCTACCACACCCTTTTTCTGGTATTGGGAATGGCAGCTACTCTCAGATCAACTCAGTATGAGCTGAGTGAATGAAGAGATCATTTTCCCAGCTCATCGCTTTCAATGTCTTCTTTCTATGTCCTTCCTCCAGCTTCTTCCCCAGCATTGCGTTGAACAGCAGTCTGTTCCTGCTCAACTCATTTCTCACTGAGAGATTGTTTCCATCACTAATCAACAGATAATTTCAGTGGGTTTTATCTGCTTGTATAATTTGCAAACATTTTCTCCCATTCCTTGAGGAATTTCCCATAAATGGAAAAAAATGGGTTCATTGCTCTTTTTCAGAACTAGGAAGAGTCAGCTTCCTTCCACAATGCAAACTGAAACAAGGGTTTCCCCCAATAATACTGGATGAAGAACACTGTGGTCTCCAGACAAAGAACCAGGATAAAGACTGATCAGTCTACAAACACGAGTTACCTGCAACTTGCAGTATCCTTATCTGGTTTTACCTTATCTAAATCTGTGAAAATTGATAGCCAAACACAGTATTTGTGAAAGTAAATAATGTTGTGAAGAGCGTTAAGACCAAACAGGAATATGTACTTCATATAGCAGACAAGATAGGTTGTCCACAAAAACTGGCAGTGATAATACCCATTTTTAGTGCGTTGGTTAGAAATAATACATAAGGTCTAAAATACATAGAGATTGAAGTCACCAGGATCTAATTTCTTGGACTACAGAGGCATGGAGTCATAGTCCATGATGTTAGTGAAAATAATTATATAACCAAAATTGCAGGTATAAGATGCAACAAGCCAACCAACAAAACCAGATTGAAACAAACAGCTAAGGGAAGAGAAATAAAACATGTTGCTTGAATTTCTTTTGTAGACTGTATGCACAACTGTAAGGATGATAGGACAGTCAGCTGTAGCTTGGCATTTATCAATCTTTTGGTAAAAAGAAAGATTTTTGTAACCACAAATTAACTTTCTATGAAATGAATCTAAAGGAGTCCATGTCTTGTACAGATTTCAGGGAAATTTATTAAATTCATTTTTGAAGGCTGCCAATACTGAAAAGAAAGGAGAGAGAGAGAGAGAGAGAGAGATGTGCATTGCACCTTTGAGTCAGAAGGTTGTTGACAAGAGGAAAGCAGGGGAAGAGTCAAGGAAGAAGCTCTTATGAAAAGTGGGAATCTTAGTGAATTTTTCTTCTCTCAGTTTCCTATTTAAAAAAAAAAAAGCATCAATCCTTTTTGTGAATTCTATCAATATCACAAGACAGACTATTTTCTCTTGAAGCTGAAGATGGACTTTTTGGGCGGGGTTATATGCTTTTTTCTAGCTTCTTGATTTTTTTTTTGGCTTTCTACAAATTCCATTTAAAACAAGCAAAGACATGAGAGGAGAGTTTTTACTCCATAACAGAGGTGCTTGAAAATAATTTCACAGACCTCTGGTGCAGTATGGCAACACAGATTAAAATGATCTGCCCACTATCAGTTTTGGTTAGGATTAGGACTGACTCATGCTGTCCTGCCCAGATCATTGGACTATCCCTTGTTTCTATGAAGTTTATGGATTATTATCCACATTGCTATTAAATATTAATCTTCTAGAAAGCATGTGAAATCTCAAGTCGCATCCAGTTTGCTTTCTTGAAAGAGGCAAGTTAATTAGTATTAAGAAGGGGAGGAGGAGAGGGAGGGGGGAAAGATGCCCTGCAAATTTTATATGACATTTTCAAGAAAATAAAGGTAACTTAACTTTAAGGCATTTTTTAACTTTAAGACATTTCTTCTGGAAAATAAGAATTGTTATCTTACACTGGGTTTCCCTTTGTACTAGCAATGTGCAACATGGTCTCTATCACAAGAGAAAACTGATGTTATTAGAAGATTGCCCTTCGAGGACTGGGCTTGAGATGGAAGCATCACTGATTGATAGGAAGAAGAAATGTATCCTTGGGCCCTCTCTGAACAATGAACAATTTGGGTGCGGTGGTACATAAAAGATGGAGTTCAGAATGGGCCTGTGGCCTTAGGCTTCATTTCAACAAAGCATTCAGCAGATGCCTCAACCTCACTAGGGTCTCTGAAATGTCAATGAAAACATTTATTTTTCCCTCAGCGCTACCAGAGAGAATGAACTATGGAAAGAGAGAAAAATAACTTGTGAGGTGAATGGGGTTCATGTGGGTGATTTGAAATACCATTTCTCCTCAGTCATCCTGGTCAACTCCTTACCTTCTTACAGCAAGGAGCCTTTGTGCTGATGTCTTCGCTCCCTTGCAGTGGATACGGCATGAAAGGATTTTGGCAGAGAGCTCAGGCAGGAACACAATTGAGGATGGTGAGAAACAGGGCCTGTAGTGTGACCTGCCTGTAAGGGGTCTTGTGGAAAGCTGACTTTAATTCAGTTACCTTTGTTCAGTACATATGTGTAGATATATATATGCATATAAATGTCTGATGTGCTGTGACTGGGATTCCCGTTCCATCTATGAACTTTGGAAAGTTTGCCTTTGTTGCATGCTGTGGCATGTACTTCAAAAAGAAGAAATCAGCTGAAGTGCCCTGTATCACCAGCAGTATTTCTGGGGACAGGAGAGTTATAATAATTATGATTGCCGCAGAGTGCTGACATCTCTTATTCACTTACCCACTTCACCCTCACTATTAGTCAGAGCACGACTAAAAGTCTATATAGACTTAGGGGAAATCCAAATTATCAGTATAGGAGAACTGACTAGATGAGATATCTTATCAGCTATGCAAAGCTCCTGAGGCACAAGCCTGAGACACAGGCCCTTGGACACAAGGCTGACTCAAGAATGTGAAAACGATGGACTGAAGATTCATACATACCCAGAAGCAAGTTAAGTGAACTTGTATGTGCTGACAAGGTAGTATCAGCATGACACATCTGGCCTCATTCATTCTCTACTTTTCACAAGTAAATTTGGGGATGGAGCTGGAAGTTGTCTACAGCAGTAAAAGCATAGGACCAAAACTAAACAGTAATGAACACTAAGAAAATCTGTGGGCAATCCAGTGATAAGTCCCACTTTGCCTTAGTCCTAGTCTTGCGTCTTGTCCAAAAAATCATCTGTCTGACAACTTGTTCCAGGCTTACTTACCTTGCTGGAAGAAGGCAGAAATTTGCCTCCACCCACCACATTGTACTGCTGATCTCTAAAGCATGAGGGTTTTTAGAATGCTAGACAACACATTTTTGGGGTGATCTCCATGCAACACAGAGAGCAGTTTCAACACTTGATTACCATTCTCCATATGGTATCAATTACAAAGTGTGTCTGGCCCAAGCAGACTTCTGAAAGCCAGTTAGTAAAGTGACGTTTTCTCCCGTGCTTCAAAAAGTCCATATTCCATCACAGAGTGAAGAACCTGAGGTTTCTTCCCTTGCTGAGGGGGTAAATTTGGGGAACCCTCCGTGATGCAAAGAGCAGGTTTGTTGAGAAAAGAAGTGGAAGCTTTGTGGTTAGATACTATCAAGACACAGCATGGTAGTTCTGGATGTTTTCTTTCAATCTTTCTGCTTATGAGATGGAGTTAGAAGAGAGAAAAAAAATCTAGGCAAAATGTGATCTTTTGTGCAGCTAACAAATCCCAAGCCCTGGTACAAATCAAGAAAATAGTTACTTTTCACAGCCTAGCCCATTCCCAGTACACTGTAGGCACTGGTACTTCCAGAAAGAGAAGATGCTCCTTAAATCCAAGACAAAATTTCACCTGTGTTTGCATTCAGAACATGTATAACTGAGATGCAAGAACCATGAACAAAATCTCTTGTAACAGTGTTTTACATATATATCTACACATGTTAGCTAAGAAACTTAGCTAAAATTACTATTTCTTTCTAGTATTGCAAGTTGTAAACTTTCAACTCTAACTTGATGAAATGAGGTCTTCATCAAATGCCTTCTAATAAATAGGTCTTCCATTTATAACTGCCTCTCCCACATCAAACCCACTAGAAGAGAAAAAACAGCAATTATTTATAATAACTTTATTGGGTATAATTTCCATCTGTCTTTGAAAGCTCCGCCTGCTGTTTTCAGGCTGTGCATGTTAAACAGAAGTGCTTACACTTGACCTTGCTCTTGATCCACTCTTTGTGCGCAGCAGTGCCTTTCTTTTTCTGAAAGATAGGTACAATTTGTGTCCACATAAATTATACTGTACTTGCTATTAACATTCTTTTATCTGGTAAATTACTTACACTGATTATGTTGAAGACTGTTCTATGAGCTGTTGATAATGCAGGTCTATGATTTGGATGTAATATGTCATTCTTAATTTAGGACAAGACTGAAAGGAGATGACAGCTTGCTATAACATACGCAAAAAATCAGGTCCTGGCCACATGCAGTCAGGAAAGAATCCATGGTAGTATTTGCAGCAGGAAGCATGATCAGCCTTGGCATCCTGGCTAAATTCCAGCTTCAGTAATTATTCTGTCTAAATCTTCCTGCATTTCCAAATGGGTGATTGTGGTATTTTCACTTATTTCATGCCTCAGATTCATGGAGCACATTAGCATAGATAACCTCCATCTTATATTGCATTGGAGAGGTAACAAACAGGAAAAATTATCCATACTTCCTTCTCTTAACAAATAGTTAAGACTGAGATAGACTCATGATTTAGCTTCTCCAGTCAGGCACAAGACCAGAAAAGCTACACTACTGACTGACCAAAAGATAGGGAGCCTTGAAATCATGATCTGGAGTAAGTGTGCTGTACATTCAGGGTAAACGGGGCCTATTAGCAGATTAGAATACTGCAGGACTGCAGCCTCTCAAAGAAGGGAGAGAAGATGAGAGGGATCTAGCCTTCCGTTCATGCAATCCCGTCTCTTAACAACAGGTTCCAAGAAACTGATGATTTGACATTGAATAAATCTCACAGCACATTTATGATGGTAGTATCACATCTCTTTTTCATGCGAGGACCCAAAGGAAAGTATAGATAACAAGAATATGTAGTAAATAAATGACAAAAAGTGGGAAGAACTCAAATACATTGGGTAAATTGCTCTGACCTTTTGTCTGTTTGTGCACAGTGCTGACGTCTTCCTCGAAGGTGCTAAACTCTCTCACTGATTTAAGAAAAGAAATGAAGAATGCTGCTCTTGCAAAGTCTGGCTACTCTAAGTACCCATGACTGAAAAAAACTCCTGCATTTCGTTTGCTCAAAGATTACAGTTTCTCCCTGTCACTAAGGAAAACCTTTAAGATGTTAAAGGCAGATTTCTTCCATGAAGTGTAAACATCTCACACTTTTGTAAGCTAAGGTTTTATTTTTCTAAGATTAGATATTATTTTTTTCAAATTAACACAAAAAAGCATAAATAGCCAAAAAATTCTGAATTATTTTTTGTTATGATGGTAACAGCCTCCCTCAGTGTTAAGCCTATTCTTATAAAGACATACAACAACAAAAAAATTGCTCTACATGACCAAAAAAAGCCTTGTTCTTTATAATGCTGTTCAGCAAAGAGGCATAGCCCCAAAGTGGCAGTCTCATCATGTTGCTGCACAGATCTGGCCATCAGTGGTTATCCAGTGTCTGGGTCCCAGGAGGCAGGAAAGAGCTTTGCAGTGCTGAATTTTGTACTATTATTATTTTTGGAGTTTAAGTATACTGCGGGCATTTGCTTACATTCTTCTTATATATTCCCTGTGAATGAACTTGTTTAAAACTAAATATCCATTTGCTAAGGAAAGATTTTAAAAAATATCTTATTCAAGATAAAGTGCAGATAACATTCACAAGCCACTGTGGACCATACCCTTCTTGTATCTCTGCACGCAGTATGCACAGACCACTACTGCATACAGATTCCCAGTTCCCTGTATGGCCAGTGCATAAAGCAAAGGCAAGAAGGAAGAAGCTGGAAGAAAGGTTTGGCTTCTCTTGCCAGCACAGTTCTGCCTCTGCAAATGGAGACCCTACTTTAGTCCCCTTCTGGAGCAAGGAAAATAGTGACAGTTTGTGGTTCTAAGCTAGGCTCAACAAAAGCGTACAGACAAAATTGTTTTGATGGAAAGCTGGATTTCAATTAAATACATATTTTGAAAAGTCTTTCCCATAGATAAAAGGAAAGAGATGATGCCTTTTTCTAAGAGCCTTGAGAAAACTAAAAGAAAAATCAATCCATGTTCAGCCACATTATCAAAGTTTCTGACTAAGAGAAAAAAATCTGAGTGAGGCAATTCTAGGTTTGCTAAGATGCTTCAGAGATAGCACAGCTGTTCCTCTGTCCCACACTGAGTTTTTATTGCAAAGCCACAGTGTAATGTAGCAGATCTTTTAAATGGCATTAAAAAAACCCTACTCTTCAAAATAAAAATATGGACAGTCTAGATAAGAACAAATTAATTTTGTCACTTTCATCAATTAAGCTTCCAGGAGTATGTGACACAGGAATAAGTTTATTTTTGTGTGATGTTGCTGAAATCCTCATTGAGTTTGTTCTATTAATTGTGATTGCATAGTTAAGCATACAGTCTTAGCAATAACAAAATCTTGTTTAAAATGTGTGCCCTAAATACAGTTTTAAATTATAAAAACAAATAGTTCAGCTCAGGCCAAAAAAACGTATGGCAGGTGATCAATGGATGGTGGAGGTTAAATGAAATTCTCCTGTGCTTGGTGTGACATACAGTTAAAGTACCTGTGCCATCATACATTTCATGTAAGAAAAAGCAGATGAGGCAATTTGGATCATCACATCTGCAGTGAAACATTAGTCTTGAAAGAATACATTCTGAGCTCAAGAACTACCTTTGCAGCTTATTAACTTCCGTAGGTACTTTTCCCTTGTCATTCTTGTGAAGGATATTAATTGATTTAAGTTGCTGCTTAAAACCACAAATATTTTGTAAAGGATATATAGATATGTATTTTTATGAACGTCCTCTTTGAACCATAACATCTGATGGGGCTTTGAAGCATCCCAATACCATTATCAGATGTTATATTCAATCAGCCACCACATTATTTATTTCAGTCAGTGACTATTTATTTTTGATTCAGAGAGTTTGTGGAAAATTGGATTAAATTTTAATATTAACAGTGTAATTGAGTAGCTAAGAACAATAAAAATTTCCTTTGTGTCATAACTCAAAAATATTTCCACAGGCATTCATTATTTTCAATAGTAAAAGGGTTTGGTGTGTAGCGTTTTCAATGTTTCATGGAACTAGATAACATTTACTTATTCCAGATGTCGCCTGCTATTAAAAATCAGAAATAAAGCAACATTATGAGATTATTATTTTATTTCTGCAACATCTTGCACTGGATATTATGCTTGCCTCTCTTTGTTTCAAATAATGTAATTAGTTCTCTGATATCAGATCATGATGTAAACCAAAACTATGTAACTATGTAGTATTTTTATTATTACTACTGTCATAATTTAATGTCAGTGCATGACTGAGAATATGACTCAATATAAAGCCATATGCAAAAGTCAATAAGCTGCATACAAACAGGAGAAAACCTATTAACATTACAAAGCTTTTCGAGGTGTGCCTTCTTTAAATGACACAGTTGTTGAACACATTCCTTGGTGCTACAACACATCTAGTCTTTTTTTTTGCCATATGGCCACTCCTCCAGGTATCCAGCATGACAGATCGAACAGTTCTCAGAGCTGCAAAGCTTCAGCCTAGTGGAAGAGTGAGATTGCACAGGATTTGGAAACTGTGGGATACATCCCTCCTGTCACAACTGGCTCAGCTCTCCCAGGTAGTTCAGTTCATGGTACTTAGCATTGATGTAAAAGTTTTCCAGAAGTGGTAACCAAGAAATACCATGGGTATATGTACTGTATCTTAATTCTGGTGAGGAATTTTCAGAACCTCTTCAGGCACTTTTTCAGTTTCCTACAGTTTTCTCCCCATCCATTTTCCTTTGGTTGCAATCATGTATTATAGTCACTGCTTTGAAAAAGAATTGGGAGAAAAGGAATTCCTTGATAACTGTACGGTGTAATAAAAGGATCCTGCCCTTTACAAGTATGAAACACTTAAGGTGAACTTTCACAGGTAATGTTGGGTTTTGCTATTATTCTCAACATAATGCAGTCTGAAATAGCAACAGTTCTTTGATCTCTTCTGTTTGTAATCTGTTCTTCTGCCCAACTGCTCTTCCCATTAAGGACATTTTTCTAATAGCAAGTCTAAATGTTTCCTCTCTTAGTTTCAGGCCATTGCTCCTTATTCTACCAGAGAGTATTTATATTCTGTGATCATTTCCCCCTTGAGTCTCTCTGTTTTCTAGGCTATATAAATATCAGAAGCGACCACACTGCAGGGTGTCACTGCATGTGCTGTGGTACACCAGTCCTCGATATGGTTAGTATCATGCAGGGCGTAACACATGCTCCAAGGCAAGCACTATAGGTGTTCCTAGGCTTTTCAGGCTCTTGCTTTCACTGAGTCCTCATAAATGCTTGCACTTGGAGGAGCAGGATTTTTTTATGTTTGTCAGAAAAAAAAAAAAAAAAAAAAAAATCCCATTCAAAATTGTACAAAGAAAACCAACCAACCAAACAAAATGAAAAAAAGCAAAGCTCAGCATTTCTCTGTTAGTCTAGTTTAGCTAGACAAAAATAACATCATTGTTTGACCTCCAAACACACACAGTCTTAATGCAGTTCTATATACTTTATGATGTCATTGAGCTACACTGAACACAGACTCTTTTTTCTTAAAAATCCTGTCTTAGCTAATGTCAGGCATCTCTGTTAGGGTCTCCACACCTCTTCATTCCATGCTAACCTTCACATCTGATGTCCCAGTTTCAGTCTCCCAGGTTGGGATGGGATGGGATGGTCTCCTTCGTCCTGCCCCTGAATTCATTAAGTCTCAGATAGCCTTTCTGTCCTCAGTCTGAATCCCAGACTCCCCTACTCTCTCAGTCAGAGTCTACCCCAAGACCTGCCAGTTTAACCTTTCAGATCCTTAACCCATTTTATTTCCTCTTTACTGTCCTAGTCTAGGCCTTGTTCTTTCTCCCTCCTGTTCCACTCAGGTGTCTTTTTCCTCTGTACATGGGAAGCCTTGAAGGGGCAAGAGGGGATATGCCTGATTTCATTTCTGGTACCACAGGAGCCTAGGAAGAACATCTGGAAAAGGCTAGAACACACTCACTGTAAACATGCCCTTCCATGAATGCAGCAGCCAGCCTAACAACTGTGCAAAGAGCATACAAAGATTGACATTTTCTAAAGACTTGTAATGGGGCCACATCTGGGCAGTTAATGTGCAAGAATAACAAAAGACACATCCCTGAAAGACAATGCTGCAATGCCACATCAAGCCTCAAGTCCATGTTCCTAACCACGAAAGCATAAGGACATCTCAGTGAAAGAGTTCTACTCACAATTAATATGGGCAAAGCTATGTTTTCCCTAATCTCATTTTTAGAAACAACATAAATGTTTTTGCAGTGAGCAAGCAAATAAATGCCACCTCGTCACAATTCTCCATGGTGGATGTCTTTGATTAAAAGTTTAGTGAAATCGTACACAACTGATAGTAGAGTCTTTATACCATGGGGGCTGGCCATCGCTCACTAGAGGCTAACCTATAAAATTCTGTAATATTTTCCTTATTCTTTTTAGTGGTCAATTCTACTTATACTAAAATTCTTGGCAAAAATTACCACTAGATTCCAAAAGACATATTTGATATGTCCTTACTTGGAGGTGAGCGGAAAGTTTGATTTGGGCTGTCCTCCATGCCGGTATCCTGATCTTGCATGGAGAATTCCAGCTGTAGGTAGTGTATCTTTAAATAGGTGGTGCTGCTATCTAGGTTTCCTATCATACTTATTTGTTCAGAAAGAGAACAGCAGCAATGGTAATCCATAAAGGTAAATATTTTAGTAAGCTGTCTTCTGAAACAGATTTTTTAAAAATTATTTGCTAGCTAAATTTCCCCTAGATAACATGACTTCATTGCTTATCACTTTTATGCATGAAGTGACATTCACTTGTACTGAATCATGCAATTGTTCAATGTGCCTGCAAAGCAGTCCATCAAACATATTTTTATCCTATAATACATTTTCCTCTCTTACCTCCTCTGTGATCTTTGTATTTCTGGAGATGAGTAGGATCTCTTTTGCAGTTAGAAGCCTGATTTGAGGAGCATTGGACACATTCAGACATCCATAATAATTGATTTTGTGCTTCATCATTAAAGGAACATTCTTAACCTGCAGAGAATATTTTTCCAACTCACTTCCTTTCCCAATAAGCCACTGGGTGCTACACGTGCAGATAAAAAGCTTTGTCTTTCACCTGGGGAAGCAGACTTGATGTCCTGGTTTGAGGTAAAACAGGACCAATTTTGTTCAGTAACTTTGCTTCTTAGCTGGGCTTCTTCTAACTACTGCCATTCCCAGCATATTGTGCAGAAACTGTTCCCTCTCAGAGGGATAAGACCTATGCTTATAGTTGATGCCAAGGGATGGTATGCAGAGAGGCTCTTGCGTAGACTTAGTGCTCTAACACCCAAGGCAGCCAACTTGGTTATTTGCCCCGTTGGAGGGTCGGAAACGGAAAAGCGTAGAGGGGTCCCACCTGTGGGGAGGAGCTGACAGGACAGGTGACCCAAAACTGACCAACAGGGTATTCCATCCCATCTGCCTCATGCACAGTAGAAAAGCTGAGGGATCAAAGGGTCAGCTGTCTTTCCTCAACGGCGGACATCTGAGGAGGACTCTGTCTGTTTGTCTGCCTGTGATCCGGATCCGGATCCCGGTCCTGAATCCAGATCTGGAATCCAGTTCCCATCTGTCACTGAGTCCAGTCTGGGACTTCCCCAGTGCCAACCAGTGATGTGATTGCCATCCTGGGAGCTTGATACAGTTTTGTATATACTTCATTATTTCCTTTTTATTTTATTATTAATATTTAATTCTAGTAGTTCAGTTTCTTCTAAACTCATAAGCCTTTTTTTTTTCCCTCCTCTGCCTCTCTCTTTGAAGAGGGGTAGGGGGGACCATCTGTTTGTCACGTCTGGGGTGCCCCATGTCCCCAGTAGCTGATTCGGCCTAGACCACAACACTTCTGCACTGATCTGGTACTCAGCTGAGTGACATCCCAGTTACTGAGAAACTAGTCTTCTCCTTACTTTTCTGGCCATGCACATAGCGCACGGATCAGACACAAGCACCTGTGTGCATTCACTATGCACATATTTATCAGGTAGGAGAAAAGAAAAGGGAGGATAAAAAATCCACTGGGTCAGACCACCTGTACACTATTATCACCTAACATTCTGCACCATGCAATGGGCAGATGAGCTGTATAAACCTCAACGTAAATATGACCACACCCTCATCTGTGTGTAGATTATGCTTGTATGTACCCTGTCCATGTGCCTCTGAACTGCTCTTTCCAGCTCTTGCACTTACTTCAGCATCTTGCAGAAGGGATATTAAGTTCCCATCTTTCTTCTTCCAGAAGCAAATCCCTCCCACTTCAGCTCCAGTTTCCAGGAGACTGCTCAGACACCAGACTGCTGAACCATCAATCTGAACACAGAGGGAAAGTTCCTTGTTCCCAGCAGAGCCTGATTTCATTTACAGAAGAAGTGCTGCTTTCCTTGACTTATTTGGGGCAGCTCTACTTAATTCGCAATTTTACTATCCTTGGCAAAAAAATCCTTTCACAGCAGATGTTTATGGATTTGTGCTAATGACCCCCTTGGCAGCTTTCTGCAGCCTTGGAAATTGTCAGAAAGGAACCATTGAGGTCTTGGCCAGAAAGCAGATGATTGGGTAGCAAACAAGAACATTTAGATATAGAGCAAGATAGTTAGAGGCAAAAAAGAAAAAAAGAATACCCAGAATCAGGAGCTGGAAGATACCCAGCAGTAATTGTCTGCCCAGCCAGAGCATCAGCAGCATAGACCAGGAAGCACCTGTGCTGGAGGAGCTGTCAGGGAGCAGAGTCCTGAAAACCGAGCTACTAATCCACACCATTAAACAGGCATCCACCTATGCCTTCTAAGATTTGTACACTTTTTCTGAACAGGTAGTAGTCCAAATAATTGATGAAGATAGAGAATTGCAAGACCAGTCCTTTGAAAGCTGTTCCATGAGGTAGCTGGAAATAGGGATTCAGTAGACATTTGAACTCAATCATGCTTAATTAACACCTTGGGTAGAAATTAGAGCTTGAGCTTCATGGCAGGCATGAGAGCTTTGGCTAAAGAAAAGGGAGTAGTCAATAGAATTGAGACTAGCCATTGGAGAATATTGTCTCTTTAAAGAAAGCTAATATTTTTTGGTGCTGAATCCATGTTTCAGTTTAGCCCTCTATCTCCTCCTGAATGCAGGTATTATAAAATATGCTAATAGGGATAATGGTACAGTCTTTGGGTGACAGGATATTGTTTGGTCCCTAAGACAATAATTAACTAAAAGCCTAACCAAATGAAGAACACATAAGAGTATCATAAACTGTTAACCTGTCTTTGTCTTGCGTAATTAAAAATTAATACCTTGACCCCATGTTAGAAACAATGTTCCAGTGTTGCAGCACTGTTTGGATGTAATGATCTAAGCTGTTACTATCCAATAGTACATTAAAGCAATTTAAAAAAATATGAATTTCACCACTTTCCCCTCCCTAAGTAAAGGAAGAAGTGGCTCTGACTTGTTCACTTCAAAACCCGCTGTGGCAGTTTAGTTTGTTGTCACCCAGCTCTTTCCTCATCTGCTTCTTGCCTTCAGTCCTTTACAGACATTACAAACATCACCATAACATATGCTGCAAAACACACACACACACATGAAAACCTGTGCATACTGTTTATATATATATAATATTGTATAAGAACAAAACTGCTCTAACTGTCACCTCATGCGCAGTTCACTTTCCTAAACACAAATATCTGGTGCCTAAGAGGGCCAAGACCTCTACATGGGGATAGCAAACATGATACAGGACTAAGAGATCTGCACCTTTCTGAAGTGGGGGGCCAAGGGAGGTATGTGAAGGTGTCTCAGATGACACTAAATTCTTACGTATGGGAAACAGAATCAAGCCTTTTATGTCCTAGTAAAAAGCCACTTCTGGTCATCTTGGCCAGAAGGATGAATTAACACAAAGATGTTCACTACCTCTTGGGTTGACCGCAGCCAGCTAAGATTTTTCATCTGCTTCCTTTAGGTATCAACATTCAAAAAAATGTATTATGATTTCAACCTGTTACTTAGCATTTCTTGAAGCTGCTGCTTCTTAGTTTACATGTACTGCTGTGTACTTGTATCAGAGAAATGTAAGGGAAAGGACACACCACTGCACAAGGTTCTCCCTCAAGACAGGGCCAGAGGAACTAGACAAATCTTTCTCGGTAGCCTCCTGATTATTTGGAACTTAGCTTTATCATTCAGCATTGCCCCTCACAAACTACAGGTCTTGTCACTAAGCTATTATGCAAACACTAATGGTTCATTTATGCCTTAATTATTGATGGAATGTCCTTTAACTCCTTCGTCTGAGAAGTTGAAGAGCTGTTTTTTTCCATATAGATATTTCAAGTTAAATAGCTGTTGAAGACAAAAGCACTGTAAATATGCCTGTTTTGAAGAATATGACACTGACACTAACATAATTTAAAAAAATATACAAACCTCACCTTTAGTAAGATTTTACAAGATTTCTCCCAAGCTAGCCATCTCAATATATGAAACCAAAAGGAACTCATCTTTTTCTTTAAAAACAAAGTAGCCTTCATCTTCATTTTCCTGAGATTATCTTGTTATATGACAAACAATGGTTCCTAAATACAGGAAGACTTTAGAACACTCACAGAAATTTTCTTTTTTTAAGCATTTACTGACCCATGATGGCTGGTCATGGAATTCTCTGTTTTTCCCTAAGTAAATTCCTATTGCAGAAGAAATATTTTGACAGCAAAAATCCCCACAGTAGGGATAAATCAGTGTCTGTGAACATATAAGCATGCAAAAATAAATCTGTCAAATTATTCAGCAACTCACACAACAGAGTTAGTAACTGAATATGGTTTTCTTAAATTCCCTAATGGGTTTTTAAGAAAAATATCGGTTCCAGCATATAATGCATATATGTAGTTGTTCTTAAAGCAATCTGCATAAATTACTTGTAAGGCAGCTAGAGAAAGAATAGGACTGTTTTTGCAATACGAAATTATTTCCAACAAACTACAATTTGTACCTGCACAACAAAAACTGCAATAATACACAAAAGTAGTATTTTAACTGCATAGGTTAGGTTACTTTAACAAAATGTTAAGTTCATAAAAATTGTGTTTATCACTTTTGAACAGATTTATATTGCCATGGAAAAACATTACAGAAATGAATAGTTCTTTAGAAATGTAATGAAATGTAGATACCAAACACCAAAATACAATAATAAAAATTGAGTTTAATAGAGGATGATATGCTTTTGATTCAAATTCTTAAGAGAGTTCCCATAAGGACTTCATGAGCTACTGAAATATTGCTGTCATCTTACTGGAGTTTCAGCTATGTGTGTGGTCAGCAGTGACAAGGACTTGCATGTGCCTAGAGCTCTTAACGCACTCATAGTCTTTTATTAACTCAGGGCAGGATTGTAGAGGCCTATATTGTCGATGCTCGTCTAGTTGAGTATAGAGTCAAGACCACACAGGTGCCAAACATCAGACATTGCACCCACCCAATTGGTATCTGTTTCCAACCACTGAAGGAGTCAGGAAACTGAGCTGAGATATACCTGTTTACAGTCTGTATGTCTCGGTTTAAGTAAGATGAGTGCTATGGTATTGTACATCTTCTGTATGTGATTTGCTGGAGAAGGAGAAGACAAGTAATGGCAACAGCCCTATTCATGGTCCTGCTCCTTACTGCTGGGCTCTCATCCGTTGCTTTTCTTTGGTTTGTGTGAAGGAGTCATTGCCCTCAGTGACATTATCATTAGACCAAGGGGAAAAGACCTCAAAAGCCATGTACCTTAAGTGGATCCTGATTCCATGCAGAATTACCTAAATAAAGCTGGGATTCTCAGTTATGCTAAGCAGCAGCAGCTCCACGTGCCTCCAGAAGAACCCTGAAATATCCAACTGTGGAAATTTTGTCCTAAATTCTCCTAGTCTGTGGAATGAGGAAAAAATAATTTTTTATTCTGTTTATAATGTTTAATACTCTATGACATCATCTCTTTTCCAAGAAATGGATAGCTACATCTCATACCACCAGTTTTACCTACAGAAAGCTATTAGTACATGTTATGGTTTGAGAAATCCATCACAATTTATTGTCGTTTAGACAATCATTCTATCACCTGATGACCCCTCCCCACCCAGGAAGGGGAATCGGGGAAAAACAAGGAAACCCGGGGGTTGAAATATAAACAGATATAATAGAATATTATGTCCAGCAGTGGACAGCAAATGTCGGACACTGCGAGCGCTATGGGTTCGGCAGGAAGGGAAGGCCTTAGGGGTCCAGCACTGGGGCAAGAAGTTCTCAGGATGGCAGCCATCAAGGGAAAGAGCGAACTTTGCAGCAAACTTTCTAATTTATAGTGAATGTGACGTTCATGGTATGAAATAATGCTGTTGGCCAGCTCACCAGCTCAGGCCAAGTGCCTGGGTCTTGTTCCTTCTCATCCCTGCACCTGGCAAGCTCAAAAACACTGAGACCTTGAGACCCACACACCATGGCTGGCTATAAAGTAAATATTTTCACAAATTCAGACACCAGAGTCTTCTAAAAGTGCAGTCTTCCAAGTATTAGAAGATAAATTAGTCCTGTGTCGCTCAAACCAGGACACGGTATCACTTTAATAAGCTCGTATCTCAGAAAAAAATCTGCCTTTTTTTTTTTCGCCAAGTTACACTGAAGACTGTTAGTTTGCAGTATCCTGCCAGCCTCTGGGCCTTCCTCAGCAGTTCTTATTTATTTTCCCCATTGACTTCAGTGGGAGTTTTGGGCTGTAAACATTCAGGAAAAAGACCAAGACAGCATTGTGTGTGGCTCAAATGAAGCCATCTGCTCAATGTGCAGCCGCAAGTTAAAAATGAGAATAAAACCAACAACAACAAACCCAGCATGTTTTAGGAAGTATTAGGAGATGGAATAGAAGACACTTTATAGAAGACATTTATCATATGGTCCTATAAATCAATAGTCACTCTTCAGTTTTGATCTTGCTTACTGTCTGTCAGCACTTCTCACAAAACAGAGCAGAAATACAATAAACTGAAAGGACTTGCAGGCAAGTGATCAGAGGCCAGGAAATAATTCCACATGTGGAGAGATATGGTCTGTTTATGAGGTAGATGAATAAGAGGTGACACGATATAATTATCATAATATCATTATAGTGTAAAGCCTATCAGTCGGTTACTTCTTATTACTAGGTTACAATACAAGATCGATGAGACACCCTATGAAATAAAAAGAACACATTTAAGATGGTTGGCAATGTTTCTATATTGTATAGCTGTTCTTCGGATCTCTAGGTCAGAAAATGCTGTTGAAGTACATGCTTTGTAAAAATAAAAGGGGATTTAGAAATGCATATAAATGTTAACACTTCCTACTAATCTGTTACAATGAAAGCTGGTAAGGGACCGACCAACCCTCACTTTCTGAGGACTCAAACCCTTTGTGCCTGCCCACCAGCATTTGCCATATCCAGAGAACAGGAGATTTTAATTCCTCTTTGAAAAACAGATCTGTCCTAAAAGAACAGTTGGTGAAATATGATTATTGTAATAACCAGCACACATGAGCTCTGAGGAGAATTGTCTGGTGTGACCTATGTCTGGCAGTTTTTAAACTAAATAGGTTCCCCATCACTCTGGAGTGAAAATATGTCAGTGAGGTTGGGCGTTCTGCCAAATCTAAGCATGTCTTGAAAATTGTTAAGCATTTTGATTGGACATCCCTAAACTTTACTCTAAACAACTTGTAGTAAGCTTTCCTGCAGTTAGAAAAACTCTACCTGCATTATCCAAATAAAAGGCATTCCCTCTAAGGGGAGTCACATCTAGAGCAATATTTGCTCTCCCCCTCATTCAAACATCCTTTCCATCAGAGCTGCTATATCACAGAAACCATTTTAGCTTCAGTTAAACCAAATGAAGAAGGTGAACAATGCTGTCAAGTGGCCTTGTCCTTGCAAGTAATGTATTTGCTGGTTGCCTCAGAAGTTTTCCATGTCACTAACATATGGGTTGTATTCATGTGGGAAAAGCTTATAGTCAACTGGACTACATATACATTTCCATGCGCACACAAGCATATCCCATGAATAAAGGCTGCAAACAGGAATTATGGCTTGTTTATGTGCTTTGGGAGGTCTTGCTTCTTAATTTGCTTTCTGATGTCTGTATGAGGTAACTAAAATTCATCCATGGTGTGATGATATGAGAAGTGACTCCCAGAACATACACTTTTTTCCTTCTTTTCCTCCTTGAATGATGTTTTCAGTATGCATTTTCCTTCCAAATCTTATTTTAGGAATTAAATAAGAGTATCACATAAAGAAATATACCCACTATGTTCTGTATGAAGATATTTTAATTCCATATTTTGCAGCTCCATCCGAAAGTGTTCTAAGAGGATTTTTTTATTTATTCATTTCTGCATTCCTGCAAATACAGCGATCTCACTTTCACTGATCCTGTGCAAACATACTTGCTTCATCGGGAGTTAAAAGCTGTCCATATGCCTATTGCCTTGTACCCGAAGTCTGGCTGAGTAGCGAACTGCACAAGAAAAAAACCAATATATTGAAATATCTGTTTCACAGCCATGAACATCTGTCTCCTCTTCAAAAGTAACATAGTGTAATCTGGATATATATTCCCAGAGTGGAACTTTGGTAATTCAGATTAGAAGCAATTCTTGATGTTTTAAGGAGCCTGTTTATTACAAAAACAATTACACAACCCACCAGCATAGTACATAGAAAGGGAGAAGTAGAAGTTTATTTAGCAAGAAGCCTCCTGGCAGATGCCAGCACAACTGGGGCAGCTAAATTGGCTTGTATCAATAACTCTTTCAGCCAGCTTGTAAAAAGCCTTCTGGGTCTAAGCCCTCTGCATATTCAGGCATAGCAGCCACCCCAACATTTCATGTGTGGCTTAAGCATACTAGTTTATCCACTTTTTCCCACAAAGCTTTTATTATCTTTCATAACTGCTCTTCATTATTTCTTTCTCTCTTGTATAGGGAGTTTTGAGATCAGAAAATATTTTTAATTTCCATCCTGTTTCCCATGAAGTTCAGTCACCTTTGAACAATGTATTGAAGAATCTTTGCATTCCTTGGGCTGAATCGTTGGGCATCAGCATTGATGTATGGTTTTATTACTAGAATTGTAATTTATTACAGGTTTTATTACAAGAATTGTGAGTTTAACATTTTTGCATGTGGACAGGAATGCCTAGAGCTTCCTGACTTGGAATAAGGTCTCTAACTTCCCTCACACTTCCTTTTGTCTCTTTCTCCATACCTGAGCATGAGAAGTGTGAATCACTACCTTAATTTCCAGTCTAGTTTCATTCAAATTGGTGCATTGCCTTTGGATGGTTTATTTCACAGTCATTGTCTGGTAAGCTTCATAGCCAGGGAGAAAGCTTTGCTCTAAACTCTTATTCTTTAAACAACACTGATCCTATTTCAAAGTAAATGGAAGCCATAATACTTAATTAAGGAATAATGTCAATATAGGTCAGGTTGCATTTTCACAAACAGTGTAACGTCTAAAGAGCATGCATCCTATAGGCAGTACCTTTAAAAGTAGCCCAACTTGCATCAGCAATTAAAAGTAAGAATATCCATTTATTCCTATGTTAATGTACATTGTCTGTTTCAGCACTGGCTATGTTTGTAATGAGTAGCCTTTTGATTTAACATTGTTACTAATTAAGTTAATATTAAAAAATAAATAAAAACTCAGCTGTTTGACTCGGGTTTGCTTACATTGTCTCTTTTCATTTGCCTAAAGTTAATAACATGATAAATATTTGGCAGTCAGGGAAGTAATAATTTATTATACAGAAGGCCAAAGCTTGTTCAGTTACAATTGCAAATAGCCTATTAGTCTTAAGTGCAGTCGTGGAGTTGTAGCTAAGAAGAGTTTCAAACTGTACATAATTTTCCGCAAGATAATTTTCCTGCTATTAAGAAGCATTAAATGGCAATTTGTTTACTGAACCTTTTAAAAAAAATTGTACTGAATCAAAGTTCCTTTGAATCTCTATTCACCCATAAACCAGCCCTTAATTTTGTAGTGATACTGGCCAGCTGTGCTTTCAGTCATATCAAATCAGGTGTGGCTGCTCACTGTCCTAGACAACCAGACATTTCATTTAGCATGGCTTGTTTTCTCACCATAGGTAAAAACATTGAAAATTATGATTAATAATATTTCATATGTTTCATTTTAAAATTAAACAGGATAAATTCACTTCTGTTCTTAAGAATTTGCAACCATAATCTTCTAACCACTTATTTTTCCCCTGCTTGATGCATTTTTTCAAGATGCCTCTTTCAATCTCAGGTAATCTATATTACTTAAATGCTGTTTTACAAACAATAGGAAAAACCCTATCCCAAGATAGCCCACCCCAAGATTAAAGGTCTCACTGAAATATGTGAACAGCATTTTTCCTATCTTAATCACCCAAACAAAGCCTATGCCTCAAGGAAGTCTCGAAGCTGAGGCAGACAGAGAACACAGGACACAGAAGACACCTGAAGAAGCAATTCATTGGGACTTTTTGTCCTTCTCCCCTCTCATACATGATCAAGGGATGAAGAGGGATAACCTGCTTCTCACTGCAGTCAATGGGTGGGCTCCTGCGATCTTTGCCAGCTCAGTGGCTCTAAGACAAAAGCGGGAAGACGTGGGGGAAGACAGTTTGGCTGCCATCAGTACCATGGAAGTGGACACAGCAAAGAAAAAGAGTGAGACAGGGCTGCGTGGGGACAAAGAGGAAATATGTAAACAGTCTATAGTAGGTAAGGGGAGCAAAAAACAGCCACAAAAATGAAGAGGAAAAGAGCCTGATAAGGAAAGAAGGAAAACAGTAGTTGAAGTAAAGTTGTGCTGAAAATATATTCAGTAATGTTTAGATGTAATGTGACTCAAACAAAACCAGAAAAGTCTGAGCATGGGTCAGTATAGACAAGTAGATCCAGTCTAAAAATCAAGTAAATAATTACAATTCATAACCAAGAACATAGGAAATGCAATACTAGAATAAATACAGTGCTTTTGGCTATTTTCTCTGAGCAGCACTGCTGTTTTATTCTTAGTCACAATAACTTCAAAAACGGAAACTCTCTCCTCTGCAGCACAGTAATTAGAAGTATTTATTTCTTGAGTGAGCAAAGACCTGGTGACTTAGGAAAATAGCAAAGAAGTAAATGAGAGTCGTAAGGAGTACAACCTAATGTGCTTAATTTGGCAGATATTTTAAATTTGAATACCTCACATTTACATTTCAGAAATTATCCCATGCCAGGTTGCAGTTCTGTCGCAATTTAAACAGAGTTCAACCTGATTAGAAAAAAAAGTGATATAGGAAATTATTCTGATGATTTAGCAAGTCATTGACTTCCCTTGAAGCCAACACAAAAGTTAGGCCACAAGTAAGTGGAAAGAGATACTGAGCCCCTCTATTGTTTCATAGCATAAAGCAGGCAAGCAACACAGAGATTTGAGACAGCAGCCTAGCTTAACACAGGGTCATATTCCTTGCTGGCTTTCTTGTAAGTGATAAGAGGTTAATTGCACTTCTTGATGCAATTATATCTTTAAGCTCAATTGCATTTGTCACTCTAGAGGACTTTGGCCTTGCTCATTTTTGGCTGAGCCAGGTTCAGTGCTACCTCATGAGCATGTGTCTGCATTATGAATCTGTCTGTCTGGAGGTCTTGGGTTTGGTCCTTCTCCAGGCATAAAAAGTCCAAAATCCCAGTTTAACCATAAATAGCACCATATTGTGCGGTAAACAGTGCGTAAACATATCTCACGTCATGAATGCATTTACAATTCAACTAGTTAGGAGATAAAAGAAACCAGGGATTGCAAAGGCTGAATGGAGTTAAACTGTGCAAAGCCTTGCAAACAGCAGTTGAAGGCAGTGTTTTGATCTATGAGGCGTTAATTTAGAAAGGGCAACTTGATTTCAAGTCAGCTGAAATTTTAAAATACCCTGAAAGATTAGATGCATTGACCTAAAATGAATTTAATAAAAAAAATGAAAGAAAGAATAGACCAATCAACAGATTTTTGCACTAGTGGGGGAGAGAGGTTTTCACTCCATTTCAGTGGGCCAGTGTCATGGGAGGCTACCTATTAAAACATTTATTTTTCAGGGTCTCTGAAAGCTTATAATATGAAAGCGTGCAAATAAAGACTGCACATATTATTTCAGTTAGAATAAAATAAACATTTGAAGTGAAATTTCAGGTTTTTCAGCTCTTTGCTTTCCTAAAATGTTAATAAAACACCTGCATGACTGCTGTGGGCTCCTGGGCAGAATGTATAATCAGCTATCTGAAAGGCAAAAAGAATTGTCACTGAAGGAAAATACTGCAGATGATACATGAGCCATTTGCATTGGCAAGTCAAATAATAGCCAAAACCAAAATAAAATGAAACAAATATGATTGTGTGTGGTAAATTTAAGAATATTTGAAGGCACAGAGAATATTGCAAAAAACCAAACATTGCATCCTTTGAAGGGAATGAAAATTAGGTGGGAAAAAGAGGACTAGAATCATCATGGAACAATGAGGACCAAATCATGGTAATTCCTAGAACTATAGATGAAGAGTAGTAGAGTAGAGTAGACAAACAAAATCTGCACTCATCAGTACACTGTCAGAAAAATTGGTAAAGATGTCATACTAAATAAAAAGAGGCAATGGTCAAAGGCAGACAGTTGAAAAGTCTTCTTAAAAAAATATGAGTATGATCCTTTTAGCCTCAATGTTCTAACCTACTGAAAGTCCTAAGTGACTGAGGCACCTATGGCCGAACATTAAATCTTTCTGTATTATTGATGCTGCCACCACCACTGCCCCCCCCCCAAAAAAAAAGGAAAAAAAAAGAACATCCCTGGATGTTCTTGCACTTGCAGTGGAAATAATTATTTTATAGTAGCACATCAAATTTGTTTCAGACAGATGAAACAGCCATACAGGCATAAAGCATCTTATAAGGTCCTATGGATACATATCTACATTACATACAAATCTATCAGTGTACATTTTTTAAATTTAAAAGTTGACCGATGACTCTTAGTACAGTATCTGTATCCACCTCTAATAGGTTAGGCCCACTCATATTTTTGGAGTGCTGTGAAGGCTAACAGTGGGACTCAGCGTCCTAATTTGGCTACATCAGAAGGCGTTAGAGAGCTACGCCTAATCTCCACTTTTGTGCCACACATCCATCTCGCCTTGCAGGCCTCCCCATCTATCTTACCCCAGCAGCCACACAGATGACAGAGGGAAAATTCCCTTGACAGCTAAGTTGTCCCTCTTGCACATGTACAGGATTAGCCTCTCTGCCAATTTAGCTATTATCTGTCTAATCCTCCTTTTTGAATAATCTCCTTCATGCCATGTATCTAAGTCCTATCCGAGCCACCTAATCAGGCTAAGGCCATAACTAGTTCACTCAGAAGATCCAGTTGGAAGCTCTGCAAACTGGGGACGAATCTTGGTCTAAAAGTTACCCAACTTCTCCTGGGTTAGCAGATAGTGTGAGTGGAACCAAGGCAGCGAGGCATTCCTTTATAAAGGCAGGTGTTAGGTTTGAATATTGTGCCAGGGCTTAAGGGGGATGTGAGATGACAGAAAAGGTTTAGGGAGAGTTGTGGCAGGTAAACATAGAATAGGCAGGAATCAAAAAAATTTACGGGGAGGTTGAGGAGTGGAAGGCCAGAAAAGCAGGAGGAAGACAAGAGATGGGCTTAGACAATTAACATTCACATTTGCACTATGTTGTGGTATTAAATCCACAATGAGATTAGTAACTAGATGGAAAAATACGCCTTTTACCTATATTTCATGCGCCTTAGCCTTACAGTGTTAAAGTATTAGACTGAATGCAGTGCTGAAAGCAGGTAGTGTTTATGGGTGGTCACATCCCTTGAGGTCCTTATGGGTGCTGCTCTTGGCATTTTTGATACCCAAATGTATGTTGAGGCCTTTCACTGTGTCTCTAAGGAAAAATACAAAACCATAGGCTTTACTTCAGTTCAAGCTGCTGAAAAAATCCAGTGAGTTTGTAAGACACCTCTATTCTAGCACACCTGCCTCCCCGTGAGAACTCAGAAGTACAATAGTTTGCCCCCTCCCCAATCGAGATAGTTTTATCATTAAAATATCCTTATATCATGGGACATCTGTGGGACTCCTTACGCTTCCAAGCACAGAAGTCATTTCTGAGAACAGAACACAACCCTTTGCACTCCTTTGACCAAATTCTGACAGCTAAGGCCCAGCAATGTACATGAACAAGCTAGATTTTTGTTACATAAAATAAAGGCTGCCATACTTTTTATTGGACTAGGATATCAGTTAGATTCCTAAGAGTAGTTATAATAGAATCAAGTTACAATGTCAGTGTGATAAAAGGTATCACATCATTACTCTGTCCTTTTTACCTTATTCATTCACAGATTGAGGTTTCCTGGATTTCTGTCAAAAGAAGTAGTCTTTTAAGAATAGAAAAGACCAATGTCATCTTTATACAGTTTGGGAATTCATCTTGAGTAGCCCAGAGATTAACAATATCAGTGATAATTGAGTCAAAGGCGTCTATGGAGTACACTAACAACAAAATAGACCACGGAACAAAAGACAGGTAATTCAACAGCGCACAACTGCTGAATAATCATTTTAACCTTACCGAGGGTCAGGATGGCAAATAAAATAAATAAAAAATGAATGGGTTTAAAGAAAGGAGGAGGGAAAGGACAACAATGTACTCAGAGAAAGCTGGGCAATTTTGAAGAAAAATGTGTGCAGAACAGAAATTGTACAGATGTTAACAGGAAAGAAAAATCAATTTTACACCATATAAAGGGATACATTTACATCATTATGATTATGTTGGGAAAGGATTAGAATTTCACTTTCTCCAAAGCATTCTTGCAATGCGTCATATGATTCTTCCTTATCTGATGATCATGATGATGCATAAAGAATAGCACCTCTCAAGCATCACTTTATTCAGTAACAGACCACCTTGTCTCCCTGAGCTCCCTGACTGCCAGATCTCATGTCTTTGTTTTCCATAGGTAAATTTAATTAAAGCAGCAGAAGTGGAGTTATAATGGTTCACAAACAGTGGTAGTAACTAAAGAGGAAAAAAAGAGCAGCGGAGGAGAGGGAGAGGGGAGTAGAAAATGCACATGTATTCAGGAGTTCAATAACATTAGATAGTCAGAGCAATCCTAAAATTGGTATAAGCAACTGATACCGAAGAAAGCAAAACCCAGACAGCTGAATTCAGACATTGGTGGCATAGGAAAACAGAAGCTCATTGTAGAAAATACAGGTGTTTCAGAAATGGGGTAGTTAAACCATTAGCTACTCTTTCTTTAAATATAGTTTTAAAATGTATCATTCTGATTTGAGTACAGGTACAATATATGCTTGCACATGTGCAAGAACAGGGTTGGCCAATGCCCATAAGTAAATCAATTCTATCTGCCCAGTCTGGAACACTTTCATTTCATCCAATTTAAAAAGTTTTAATTTCCCAGCTATTCTATCCATGCTTCCCCAGAAGGGAATAGCAGCAACATGAATCATGCCCCCAGAGCAAACTAATCCAGACCCAGGGAGACTCAGAGGTGATGGGTGTGAACCTCTCCCCATATCCTGCTCCCCCCTTCTCAGGTATGTCTGCGATGGCTTTAGCACAACACCTCAGCCACTGCGCTTGTTGAGGAAAGCTCCACAGGAATCAAACAGTTTGTTGCTTTATCAGTTACAACTGTTATTTTAAATTTTATCTGGCACCATATAAAAGCAAACGCAACTGCAGGCTCAGTTATAGTCCATTCTGCATGGGAAGAAGGTCTATGGGAGTGGCAAGCAATGCTTTCCATCAACATTTCCTGATTAGTTCCAAATACTGTCAGAAAGTCAGAAATCAGCCTGAAGGCAGTTAACTGCAATGAGCTGCATATTAGACGAAATCCTTTCACCTCCTGCCCAATTATAGGCAATGTAAACTAATCGGGAATTATATTCCTTACCATTTCTACCTCTTTGCTGTCTCAGATCTCCACTACTACTATTTTCTCTAGCACAGATGTTAACCTCCTCCTTCCTTTCTTACCCTACCTGATGCAGACACTGGGAGTTGCAGAAGCTCAAAACAGTGCAGAAATAGGCCTTATATTCTGGCTGGATTTGTACCCTGGCTGAATGAATGACGAGAGAGAGCATCTGCTAGGGCTGGAAGTGGCCTAAGAAAGCTACAGTATTGTGCACACGCAGAGGGTCACAAGGCTGTGTTTCAACTACAGCTTTGTGGCAGACCTACCTCCTCCCCATCCTCTTCCCAAACTCAGATTTTAAGCTTAGGAAAGCTAAGTTTTATTTGAATAAAAGCTCACAAGCGGCTTTTAAGTAAAAAAAAAAATCTGTAGAGGAGCTAGAGAAAGCAAAATAAACTGTGTTCCATTCAGCTCTCTCTTCCTAAAGCAGCCTTGTAGGTGGGTCCTTCATTCCAGCCAGTTCACTAGCTGAGAAGCAGAAAATTCTGCTGAGTTTCCCCACATCCCTATGACATTTTTCCCATTGCCTCTGAGGCGTGGCTATCTGTTTGCCAGTCCTTCCTTCAGCCTTTTAGTGTCTCAAAGATGAGCAGATCTGCAATGACTTTGCTGGAATCCACCGGTCTGCACATCCTCAGACTCCCTGAATCTGTTCAGTAGCACTTCAAGAGTTTCCCCCAGCAAGTCTACCCAGCTTCTTCAAAGAAAATAAAGCCAAATTACAACAAATGCATCAAATACACAGTTTGCCATGGTTATAGCAATAG
>VUYV01000167.1:796322-809329 GCA_008711295.1 Anarhynchus alexandrinus | reverse complement strand
CCATGCTTCCCCAGAAGGGAATAGCAGCAACATGAATCATGCCTCCAGAGCAAACTAATCCAGACCCAGGGAGACTCAGAGGTGATGGGTGTGAACCTCTCCCCATATCCTGCTCCCCCCTTCTCAGGTATGTCTGCGATGGCTTTAGCACAACACCTCAGCCACTGCGCTTGTTGAGGAAAGCTCCACAGGAATCAAACAGTTTGTTGCTTTATCAGTTACAACTGTTATTTTAAATTTTATCTGGCACCATATAAAAGCAAACGCAACTGCAGGCTCAGTTATAGTCCATTCTGCATGGGAAGAAGGTCTATGGGAGTGGCAAGCAATGCTTTCCATCAACATTTCCTGATTAGTTCCAAATACTGTCAGAAAGTCAGAAATCAGCCTGAAGGCAGTTAACTGCAATGAGCTGCATATTAGACGAAATCCTTTCACCTCCTGCCCAATTATAGGCAATGTAAACTAATCGGGAATTATATTCCTTACCATTTCTACCTCTTTGCTGTCTCAGATCTCCACTACTACTATTTTCTCTAGCACAGATGTTAACCTCCTCCTTCCTTTCTTACCCTACCTGATGCAGACACTGGGAGTTGCAGAAGCTCAAAACAGTGCAGAAATAGGCCTTATATTCTGGCTGGATTTGTACCCTGGCTGAATGAATGACGAGAGAGAGCATCTGCTAGGGCTGGAAGTGGCCTAAGAAAGCTACAGTATTGTGCACACGCAGAGGGTCACAAGGCTGTGTTTCAACTACAGCTTTGTGGCAGACCTACCTCCTCCCCATCCTCTTCCCAAACTCAGATTTTAAGCTTAGGAAAGCTAAGTTTTATTTGAATAAAAGCTCACAAGCGGCTTTTAAGTAAAAAAAAAAAAAATCCGTAGAGGAGCTAGAGAAAGCAAAATAAACTGTGTTCCATTCAGCTCTCTCTTCCTAAAGCAGCCTTGTAGGTGGGTCCTTCATTCCAGCCAGTTCACTAGCTGAGAAGCAGAAAATTCTGCTGAGTTTCCCCACATCCCTATGACATTTTTCCCATTGCCTCTGAGGCGTGGCTATCTGTTTGCCAGTCCTTCCTTCAGCCTTTTAGTGTCTCAAAGATGAGCAGATCTGCAATGACTCTGCTGGAATCCACCGGTCTGCACATCCTCAGACTCCCTGAATCTGTTCAGTAGCACTTCAAGAGTTTCCCCCAGCAAGTCTACCCAGCTTCTTCAAAGCAAATAAAGCCAAATTACAACAAATGCATCAAATACACAGTTTGCCATGGTTATAGCAATAGCTGAGCTTTGCACTGGGGACAAAAGGCCAATTTTATCAGACCAGAACACAGGCAATGGGTCCTGAAGTGCTGCTGATAGTGCTGGATAAGTGCTGTGGTTAGCTGAGATGCATTCGGAATGAGCCCATGTAATTTGTTACTGTACTATGGTAACTTGCAATAGGCCAACATTTATAACAGTCAGTGGAGCAATTATAGCTTTAAAGATTGACACCGAGGCAAAAACAGGGCTGATACTTACAAGCGAGTGATTTTCAGAGTGTGAAATACTGAAGAAAAGTAATAAATTGTGAGTAAGGATTGTCTTAAGGCATATATGCAAAATCAAACAGTTAAAAACAATGAAAAAGCATGCAGTCTGCATGCAACATATATGCGGTATGTATTACTTCTGCTGTCTTGTATTCTTTGAAGACATTGTATAAAAAGAGACTTTTTCCTAAATGTGTAACAGTCCAGATAGCTCTACATCACTGCTTTATATCACCCTTCCATTTCCTTCCCTCCTTCTTTCTTTCCTTCTTTTCTTCCTTCCTTCCTCTCTTCTTCTATCTCCTCTCGTCTATCTTTCTTGTCTTCTACTTACTTAATTCTGTGCTGTGGTAAGGCTGCCTACATCACTTCATGCCACCTACTGCCTCTGGGTTTTGCTATAACTTTAAACAACCTTTTCTGATTATTTTGATAGCAAGGTTTTAATAAGTGACTACAATCTCAGAATCATTCTCAGAGAAAAGAATACCCTCCCAGTTCCTACATATTAACCACAAAATAACTTCTGGATGAATACACAATGTGGATACATCACTCCAGGAGAAATATGAACTTCAGACTTGGGCACAAGCTAGTGGGAGTTTGTTTGGTTTCAGAACAGAGGATAGCTATCAAATGTTGTTATGTGTTTGTTATTTCTCGGAATGCTTTCACTTATGCTACACCTAGTTATTCAGTAATACATACTGTGAACAAAAACGTACAACTTTGCAGGGTACAGGATAACATGGAAAGAAGCCAGTTATTAGAATAACCATAGCAAAAGTCAAATATAAGCAGAGAAAAGCTTACCTCAAGTTAATGAACTGGCATACAGATGAGTTAAAAACAAAACATGAAAAATCCATATTGAAATCACTGGCAGAGCTTCAGCTCTATTGTAACGCTCTAATCATGAAAACAATAGCACATCAATTTGAAGTGCTCAGAAGAACAGTCATATCTCTGTCTTGCAGTGGAGCAACAGGGGCTTTTTTCTGTTTTCCAACACCCTGTCAAGATCTTGCTGTTTTACTGGGTGTGGTATGGCTCAAGGATCCCAACCCAGTGGGCAAGTTCTAACCTTCATAGACCATGAATGGCATCTCAGCACAGATTCCCTAGCTGTGGGATGATTTCAGCAGCTGAAATCTGCTTTTGGCTCTTATTTAATTAGCCAAAGTTTTCCTTTGACTTTCTGTGACTCAAGACAACTAAAACAAGGCAATTAATTTGAAGCATTTGAGTGAAACTTTACATTTTAACATTCTCCATAAAAATCAGTGCTAATAAATCCATATCAATACCTGAAGCCTCTGAAGACTTCACCCCAGCGACAGTCAGGAGGTTTGACTGGCAGCCACCTCCTCAGAAACTGCAGAAGAATGCTTAATGCTCCGGCAGGCAGAATCCCATTGCTATCACAAAAACAGAAGCTTGAAGAGCAGATGACTCTGAGGTATTGGCATAACAATCTTTCAATTCCATATTATTTTAGTGTAGTGTTGCTAGGTTCTGGGTTTTGTTTTCATTTGAATAGTCCTTATAATGATTTGAAGTAGGCTTTAAGTCTTGAAGGATTTTTTTCTAAAAATTGAGCAATGTCTCTACATTTTACAAGATAGGTTCCTCAAGAGGAGATTGCACTTGAAGTGGAAACTGAGAACAATAGTCTCACTGGACTACAGACAGAGCCAAAGAAGATTTCTTGACATCTTTGCAATGTATTATCCTCTCAAAAGAATATAAAGTGGAGGTATATCATTTTAAGAACATGGTAGCCAATTTAAAATGCAGCTAATCAACCTTTTAGAAGAAATATTTAAATGTTTTAACAATGAGAATGATAAATGCAGACTAAATGCTGAATCTATTGTAATTCCCAAGTCGAATCTGCAAAATTGTATGCATTGCAGGTTTTGAGAGGTTTGGTTTTTTTTTAAAGTTATAGTTCTGAATCCATCAGCCTGTGTTCCAGGTAGTGAATTGGTAAATTAAACTTTCTATTGACATTTTTTTTAGGCAAAAATGGAAGATAAATTGATTTTCTTAGATGCTGGTATTCTGTAAGATTGAACATCCCCAAAGAGATTTCAAGGGGAGCCTATTGTTTTACTAATTTGCACACCATGTTTTTTGTTGGGTGGGGCTTTTTTGTTTGGGCTTTTTTTTTTTTCCTTGATTAAAACCTTAGTAAGGAGCTGCTCAAACCTTGGGAGTTGCTAGGCATAACTGTAGGCCAGCATGTGCCAAATATGCCACAGCACGAAGTCTTTAGTTGTCATCCAACATACTGTGTGTAAGCAATTGGCAAGCCTTTTCTCCCCCTACCTCCCAGGACTTTTGTTATTGAATTGCTACATAGTGTATCTTAGCCTAATTGAACTCATTACTTAAGGGACTACTCTGTCTACACAAGTATTCAGGAAATATTATTCCTGAACAATCATGTGTGTATTCTTATGCTGGAACAAGAATGGGCTAGATAGCATACCCATATAAAATAATGAATAAAAAGGTTTTAAAAGATGTTCTGCCAGCTTCAAAGAATCTAGAGAAACCCCTTAGAAAACCTGCAAGGAGCAAATCTGTTTTCACACGTGAGAGTTGGTGGAAGAAGCCCAGCTTCCCAGAGTCATGAGACGTGAACTATGAAACCACATAAGAGGAATCAAATTTCTAACAGCAAGAGAGAAAGATGCCAAAAGGAGCAGTCTGATAAAGAATTAATTCAAATTACTTTAAAAGTACAGCTATGCAAAGGATTGATGGAAAATGACTCCACCTAAAAGCACATTTCCCTCCTCAGGATAGAAACGTTTGCCCTTGCAGGCTTTGCCACTCTCCTTGGACTGACCAGGGCCAGGGCAGGAGGCCAGGGGTTGCCCCATCAACCAGCAACACCTTCCCGGGCAGTTTTGGCATGGGCTGGGGGACATGCTCCCACGCAACTCACAGGCAGGATTTGGGGGTCAAGTGCCAATCCCAGTATTCACTTTGCACGTAACTGTCCTCTTTCAAGGGAGTGAAAGGGTTTGAAATGATATGGATGCAACTTCTGGTGGGCCAGCTGGCCTCCAGAATGGGCCCAGGTCTGTTACATACAGTAGTACAGATATATCTTGTTTATAGCATGTTTATTCCAGTATGTGCTGTGACTTGTAACAGAAAAAGTGCACTGAAAAATTTATGGTTTAAGAAAAAAGACAAATGTCTTGCTCTGATGAAACAGCGACGATACAGTCACTATGGATGTTTGATTTTCCTCATACCAGTGTAAATCAGGAGTGATTCTGTAGAAATGAGAATAATATCTGTGCTGGGTAAAAGAGATTAGAATGAGGTCTTTTATAGCCACAATTATCAGGATGTGCTAAGGGTCATTTTCATTCCTGTTTTGGAGCCCTATGATACGCTTTAGAAAAATTAAATATTCCATTTTTTTCTATGACCATGGAGAAGGGGTAAGCTGGAAATGTGTTTGGGATATTCACACTCACTAACATTGACTAGACGATCCTTCTGGTTTCAGGAGTTCCCCCACCTTAACCAATGAACTTGTCAAATGAGAGTAAGCACTTCCTGAGCCAATGAGAAAGCCTAACGACAACCTGCACCCAGGGGCACACCACTTCCCTTCCCCCAGACGCTCTCGTTGACTTCAGAGAAGTGAATCCTTGTGAAAAAAATAAAGCTCATGATTATTAGGGAAATCTGTTGTGTTAGTTGCGTAGGAGTATGGTTCTGTTTCTTTATTATGTGTATTTTTTAAATCTGGTGCTAGTATCTCAAATTCTTGTATTTTCCATTGTCTTTTATTCTGGTACTGTGCCCATGTTTTTGCTTAGCACTGCTATTGTCATAGTATCTATATTGATTAATTTTCATGTGGTATATGATCCTTTTATTTTTCTCCCATTTAACACTGTAGATATAAAGGCAGAAAGAAAAATCTACTTATTGTACTCATTTGAGCTTTACTTCCATCTCAGCATTTTATATGAGTAGTTCCATTGAAATAATAGCAAAGTTTGGTTATTCTTTATTACAATTTGCTTGTTGCATAGAAAACATTAGCCACTAAGTAAATGTAATTTTGATGCAAGTTTTGAGAAAAACAAATATGCTCTTATTTTAAAAAAGTATGGAAAACCAAGATCATCCTGAAAGAGTCTCCAGGTATAAAGGAACTAAGAGTGGAACTAGTTATACGTATAAGAGGCATAAAGTTGAGGCTAATAAACTTGAATGCATCTAAATGTGAGTGTGCAATAATCCCAACTGGACAAACATTTTAAAATTCTTCTGAGTTTCAGGGTGCTGGATTTTGCTATGTTGTGCAATATCTTCTACTCATTGTCCCAACAAGAGGTATGAATTGGAATTAGGTGGAGATGTGAGTAGGGACAACATGACCTGGCCCCAAAAGTAAAAAAGAAGTTAATCTCAAGATAATACAAGGACAGACATGTACATTGGGCAAATCTAACACTGCCTTAAAAGAAGCACATGAAGAACATGGCCATGTACAGGAAAACAATGAAACCAAAGAAATGAGCATAGCAGCACTACTTTGCAGAAGAGAAATGGAAGATACATTATCACAGAAGAAACTGACAAACTGCTTCATGAAGATAAGTAGGGGCTGGGGAAGAAGAAAGATGTAGGCTGCAGAGACTACCAGCCTCATTTAATCTACCTTCTGTGAGGCTAGAATTGCAGCTATTGTAATAGGTCAATAACATATTATGCTTGATAATATAAATGCTTGATAAGATTAAAAAAATTCCTTTCAATGAGTAATACTGGTTGGCACGTGTCATTAGTTAGAGTAAATTGTGGGGCACTGGGCTGCCCAGTATAAGGGAAAGTACCACAGTCTAGCCCAGACTGTTGGCACCTGTTGGAACAGATGTCACATTGAATGACACAAGTTACATAGGCAATTGTTTAAAGACTTAACTGAATTTTCATTGAAGCAAATATCCAAAATGCACAGAAAACTTGATTCTGCTACCCATTAGATGCATTAGATAATGTCTTAATATAAATCCCACTGGTTTCAGCAAAGCTTTTTAGAATGGAATGATGGCAGACCAAAACCTCAGTGAAGGACTAAATTCTATAAAGTGATCTAGAAAGCTATGTTGGGAAGAGTAATTTAATAGAAAATGGGCAGCAGAAAAGGCAAGTCCCAGTCAAGTTTTACCTACAAAGCTCTTACATGAAAGTTGTGTTCTCCTGTTTGAGGTATCTGTTTATAACTCTTCTTACTAGGAATGCTTAAAAAAGCAAAAACCCAAACCAAACCTCCTGTATCAGGCACATTATTCAGAGTATAAAGTGGTAGAAACCATATGGAAATGTGCCCACATCTCCTGATGACCACATCCTTTTATGTGCACATTTTATTTGCTGCATGCAACAGGTAATGGCATAGGAATTCCCACATAGATATTCACTTGTATCCTCCACCTCCATCGTAAATACATTACTTATGTTGGTATATCTATAGGTCTCACATGAAGTGTGCGTTGTAGCAGAAAAAGTGCCAAGTGTTTGACAAAATTGGCTGAGCCACGAGTGCTAATTGACACACAAGAGAGTCAACAACCTACAGACATGCTGGCTAGTAACTAGAATGGGGCAGCGGAGAGATGTCAGTAATTCCCAGAGGGAAAAGAAAGAGAGATTCTTTAGACTAGATTCACCCACTATTACTCAAACCTTTACTCCATGACATGCCTGAGTGAAATCAGTGAGGACACCTTAAACACCTCATCACTGAGGACACCTTAAACAAAGCTAAAGCAAAAACTTTCCTTACATTCAAATAAAAAAGACAAGAGTATCAATAGAATTAATTGAGCTAATATATTTAGTGAATGAACAGTTGCTAAAGAGGTTGCTTAACATAGTACTGTAAATCAGATAATTCTTACCTGTAAAAAAATATTAAATATAGTTTGTCAATCTGGGAAACAAATTACTCTCTGTTCAACATCCAAATGATAGCAAGCATTACCTTTGGAATTATTTAATTATTTATTTTAACATACTTATATACAGTGAGTGACTCATCCTGATATAATAGTTTGTTTCAACATAATCTAAGTAAAGACTTTTATGCTTAGTGAAAGTTTTTAACACATTTGAGACTTAGAAGCTTTCCTCACAAGCCTTCATAAATATAATCATAGTGACAATATGTCTTTTGTTGTCATGATTTCCAGTTTTTGTGTCTTTACTGAACGCCAACACCATTTAACGATGTTTTAGTTGCATCTGAAATGGTAACGCTTGAGCAAAATATGCAACACACAGTTTGAAATTAATTCTAAGCAGCTAAAGAAATTTAAAACATACATGTTTATAGGTACATGTATATTATATATTGGTGTATAATAATATATACACACACATTTATTTTAACGTTTAGCTTTAATAGCAAAAAGTACAGTAGAATTCCACTGGTAGCAAGATTTGATTCTAGATTATCCATAGAAAATTGGTGCACTTTTTCTGAAAATCAATACAAGCTCAGAACAAAATGTGATACCAGATAATTCTCTGCCATGGTCTAAAACCGATAATCAATTTGAACACCTAAATAACTGAATTAAACCCTATAGTAATCAAATAGATACTTGATAATGAAATACCTCCATTGGAAAATGTTACTGAGTAAAATTTTGTATCAGTCCCAAGTAGGTGAGTGTACAACATTTAGGATAAGGCCTCTCAGTCCTGACTGGAGCCCATAGGTACTACTGGAGTACAAATAATAAATAATAGTACATGTACTGTAAACTCTCTAAAATCAGCGATAATACCAAGCATTTTCCATCTTTGAAACACTGTACAAACATAAAACTATTCCTCACAACACCCCTGTGAGGTAGGTACAAAAGTATTGCCTCATCTTTATGGATGGGGCAACTCATCCCAATACTACAAGGTGCTAGCTGACTCTGCAAGGGGGAGTTCACTCCCTGATTCCCAGAGGCCCCGGAAGTAGGTAAGTCTCAAGCAGAATCAGAGTCTAATTAGCGACTTGCCCACATCCCTAAAATGTCAGTGGTACAGCCCGAAGCTGTTGGCTTTCACATTTGTCACTTTGTCAATTGATTGAGACATTCTCCCTTCTGAAAAAATAAAATACTATATATTGGTGCTGCAACATGCACAAACATGTATTTTTCTTTTCATAAATCTGCTGATACCTTTAATATCTGCAAAGGGAAGGCATTTCCCTGTGAATGCCTACCTCGCGTAGCAGAGCCATAGCAAGATTCTCACATTCTTCTACTTTTATGCATAAAAGTTACGGGTTCTTTTATGCATTTATGTGAAAAAGGACTGATTATTCATATGATGACATCAAATTCTATATTAAGGGGCCCAGTCATCTTTTTTTTAGATGCAGCTTTCAGGACCTCCTTTAAAACTGGGATAATCCTGTGGTATGTACTAAAATATATGTATTCTCTTTTCCCTCTTTTTAAAAATAAAGTCCAGAATGCTTTTGCCTAGACATACTTTTAATATACTATACAGCTAGCCATTGTCTTGATGACATGTAAAGTAAAGCAAGACATCTGAACCTGGAAGCAGTCCCTCTCGCACCAGTATAAACCTGGAGTATCTCCACTGAAGCCCATGGAATTTCCAGTGGTGTAAAAGCAGGCGCAGTGAAGTTAGGATCAGGGCTTGCATCTTCCTGACCATCTGTGGCTGCCCTACACCAGCAACACTAACAAACTTCATGCCTTCATCTGGAGGAAAGAGTGCGAACGGCATGTTTGCTAGCAAATCCTGTGAGCTACGCACATACCTGATCACATCACTGATGTCTTCATCATTCATTATGCTAGTGTTACACATAGATGTAAAAAACAGGCAACTCTTTTGACTTCTGCAGAATTACAGAAAAAGGAAAAAAATAGAACACAGTATCTTCCAAATGACAGTGTACATGCAGAGAAGTAAAGGCAACACAAGTACAGCACATGCAGCTTTAGAAAAACAAAGTATTTTCCAAGAGAGAAAGGACAAAATAGGTAAAAGAACAGATAATATATTGAGGGCTAATATATACAAAAGGAAAAAAAAAAAGGGGGGGCAAAAAAGTAGTTATGCCAATCACTTGTCATAAATGCTCTCTTTCTAGTAACTCATGGAAAAAAAATAAATTAGGAGTTTGAAAGCCTTGCTGGAATTTTCATGTTGTAAAATAAGCCTCCCCTCAAAAAAAAACATAACTGGCAATTTTTCTGATTATGTAGAGTTACTACATGGTTCTATTTTTAAACATCTGTAATTCAGCAGACTTTGACCATTTTTATCTGTGTAGCATGTTTTATTATTTAATGTCTTCCTATAATAAAAAAAATAATCCATACATATTTAAAAATAGATACCATTCTGCTTTCATCCTTTTTTTTTGGGAGGAGGGGAAGGCAGGTAATTTTCCTTGTGTTTTGAACAAAACCATAACTATCAGTGCTCCTTTGCTTTCCTTCTCTTTTGCATATCAAGTTTTCTCTCAGCAAGGCTCAGGGATGTACGTGCAGGAACGCAAGCACAAACCTATTGTTGTTGTTGAGTCACCAGAGGAAACTCGTACCTTCTTTGGGTAGGTCTTATAAAACAGAGTATCTTCATAACAAGGCCACTGAAAGATGATTAATACAGATTTTTCTCTTTTATTTATCTTTTGTCCGTTTTAAATGCAGCAGGCATTCATCACTGGATTATAACAACTTGAAGGTTACTCAAACATACAGCTTTTTTGCAGGAGATACTTAATCACATGCCTAACCTTAAGAATGTAAATATTTTCATTTGAATCAGCGTGAAAAAATAATTTGGTTAAAGTTAGACATGCTTTGATAAAGTAAGGTCTTGGAAAAAAAAAAAAAAGAAACAAAGCCATGGATTTAAACATACAGGTTATGTCATTTGGAATGAACGGATGCGAGTTGTCAATTTTTTTTCTTTTTTTTTTGCTTGTCTGTTTGTATTTTAGAATTTTAACTGCTCCTGATAAATTTGTTCCCAATTTTTATCATGCAGTGTATCACGAATATTAGGCAGATGTTTAAACAACATGAAAAGGAGGCATTTTTGGTAGACAGTACATGATAAGTGTTCAGAAAGCAGTCAATTTGAAACAGTAGTCCCTCCAAAGGCTGTTTTCCCCCCTCCAAAATGTTTTTTTTTTTCCTACTGTCTTGAGAGAAATGCTTTTATGGTTTATTTTCATTGGAAAAGAGACTAATAATTCTACCCCTTTGCACTGTTAATATATATTAGAACAGCATTTGAATATAAGGTGTCGACCTTATTCTGATTTTCAGATGCGACGATTAGAAGTCATTGACACCAATCTACCACAAGTGACCTTAGTCTCATATCTTGCTCTGTTATTAGAATAATCAAGGAACGCAATTCAGAAATAATATTACATCCTGCATTTTATTCAATTCCATATGACAAAAATAGTAACCTAGACTAAGACATCCATTTCAATCAGTAGATGTGTCAAGCCAACAAGATTTAATAATAAAAAATATTGGATCTAGGTAACAATTCCCAGCTGGTTCAGGAAGGCTCCTAGCCCTACATGGTATCACAGTATAAAAATAGTGTCTCTCTTCACCATGCAGAGAGGAATGACCTAACCCTGAATACAAAATGGGGTCAGTCTTACTGTACCATCATCAACCATCTTATTTACAACACTTTACATCTTTTTTCTTTTTTCCTTTTTCATTTTTTCTTCTCTTTTTTTTTCCTTTCTTTTTTTTTTTAAGTTATACACATCCTTTAGGGAATAGAGATAACACTACATGGTACCAAATACTAACAAAAAAAAAAAAGTCACACCAAAATGACACAGATAAATAAAAACATTCAATTGCTGAAATACAGCAACATTAAGCCACCTCAGTTTTCTTTTATTCAATGCTTGGAAACACCCCTAACCACCCACACACTGTGGCAAAAAAAAAGATGTTATATTGTAGAGGTGTTACAGATATATAAATTTGCTTATAGATAGATATATATATCTATATATCTCTATCTCATCACTGTAGAAAATGGAGCTGTAGAGTTCATTGTTCATTTCCAGTAGAAACAAACAGCTAATAAGTCTTTGAACCTCTTTTCACTCCATTACATGATGGCAGAAATAGTCCATCCTCTTACAGTAATGGTTTTTGTTGTATAAGAAAGATTGTCCTATTTTTCAGTCTCAACTGAGAAGACCTCACTGTCTGATTCGTTCTTCAGGGGCATAAAACTGCTTGTGCTGTTACCCAGCTACCCATAACATCCCTCAAGCAATTCTGCTGGACGGAAGTTCATAGTGTCATCTCCACCATGCTTGTAATGCACAAAAATGAGGTAGTACACAAAACGTTCACTGTTCAAGTTTTGATTAAGCCCCCGTCTCCTCAGCATCCCCGTCCTAGCTTATGAGTGGAACCATTCCCATTCTTTACTCGGTGTAATTTAAACAATGCAATCAACATAAAATTATATTTGCTTAATCAGAGTACATTGTGCTTTGGAGCAATCTGAGAAGATAATCAGCAAGAGTTGGAAATAAATACAGAATATTTGTATGTTACTACTGCTCACGCTGCCCAGAGGTTATTATTTTGTTCCTGTGTTATTGGGCAGTCGACATCTTTCTCGTGGGTATGTGTGAAAGAGACAGAACAGATTACAGTAAAATTAAACCTACACAATGTTCTCCTTCCTCTATCCTAGGTCCGTATTATCACACTCCTAAGATAAATGTATCAGAATTCTGTCGGGGGTGGTCATGCTTTTAAGTGGGCTTTGTAGAAAAGTTAAATGAATCATTTCCGTTTAAGAAATGGCAGGCCCCGTATTTCCTAAGCATCTGGCAGTTCTCTGTGGCTTTTCTGCTTAGTTAATAGAGATCTCTCATTGTTTGACCTTAAAACAAAACAAGAAACTGCAACAGGGTTCTCCTTATTCCTTAAGTCAAAGTACTATTTATAAAATAGTTTACATCTTTGTTCAGTTTCAAATTATAGACAAACCTCCCTAATACAAAATACTAAAAGTGCAATAGTATAAATTAAGAGTTTGCAACCACATTATACAAACATTACCTTTTTATTGTACAGCTTTGATAACATGGAGTATTTACTCACAACTATTTATAATGTTGTGAATAATTTATGGTGCTAAGGTTTGTCTGTAACTTGTTTTCCAATCATTGAGCTAAAGTCCACACTACATTTTCTTTTCATTTAATAGAACAACTGTCCACATAGCAGCTACAAATATTTAAATAAAAAAAGGTTTGTTACTGACAGGTACTTGCACATGAAAAGCATGCTATCTTTCCCAATAAAACTTCACAATTTTGCCTGCATTGAAATAAACCACTTATTTATAGTAAAACAAAACTTGCTTTTAAAAAAAAAAAAA
>VUYV01000167.1:792266-794972 GCA_008711295.1 Anarhynchus alexandrinus | reverse complement strand
TAAAAAAAAAAAAAAAAGAAAAATCACATCTCCAGATGTATTTTGCAGTACAAAAGCTTCATTTAAGTTTGGGGCTAGTATATTGTCTGTTACCCGCATAATCTTAACATTATAAATACTACAGACAAGGATACTGTAATAATACACAGCATTGGGGTACTAAATCACTTATTTAAGATTAAGATTCCTAAAAACATAGTCCAAGTTGCTAACTAATTTGAACAAAACCAGCAAATAAGTGTGCCAGAATGCCGTAATGAAGCCCCCCTTTCTCAGGTGATAGTAAATTTTGTAAGAAGCAAAGTGGACGTAGACTAGCCTCTTTCTGTTTCTAATGAAGTTATCCCATGATTTGTTTGTTTTCTGTTAAATTAAAAGGTTTCAAAGTTCTCAGTAACAGTCAAACTCACTGTTGAAAGAAGTACCATGCAGATCTTGCAAGACAACTTTTCAGCAGCCACAAAGTTATGTATTTCTGCTATGGGTAAAACTTTAAAGGGAACCTATGCATTTAGGTCAGGAAACTAATGCTTAGCTTCAAAAGCCGTACATGGAACAGGACAAGTGTTGTGTAGAGTAGCGGTCCAACAGTTATTCGAAATGAATGCTTTTAATTTATGCCAATCTCTTTATTATCCTCAATAAATCTGGTGAATGGACGACTGGCTCCTGTTTCAGAACTTGCTTTGTCCAGACTGACAATGGGAGGGCTGCTGCCCGTGCGAGCTTTGTCCATGCCACCGGTAAGGTTACTCAGAGGCGGGATGGCGCCTCCGCCTAGACTTACTGGGAGCTGGGGAATGCCTCCGTTCTGTATGACAGAAATCTCATTGTTCTTCATAGCAAGTCCATTAGTGATAGCTGCAGCGTATTGGTTCCAAAAATTGGGGTCAACGTTCATGGCCCGAGCTGCCAAATCCTTCTGGAACATCTCGGAGAACTTGAGCGCGTCACCACCGAGCAGAGCCATGGGGTTTTCCACAGAGAGGCGGCGGCCACGGCGTGCGGGAGCATTATTCCACATGTGAGTTCCCATGTGAACCTGTGGAGCAAACAGGGACAAGAAGCACCCCCACGTTAGCACTATCTGGTGAGGTGGCTGGCCTGGGACGCTGTTACTTACAGTATAGCTTGCTTTTTAAAAAAAATCCTTTTAATTTGTATTGAAAACAAATCAGTTCCAGTTAAGACACAGTTCTAAGGCCCAGTCAACCTATACAAAGAAAACCCAGCTCCACAGTAATTTTTCAATGTGCATTTGTTTCATCTCAGTGAAAACAAACGCAGCACCGCAAGAGTAAAAAGTACGTATCCTCTTAGGTTGGGCAATTTCACACACAAGCTGGGAGTCCTCACATGCTGAAGATTACCAAGGGCATTACTTGTACTAGGAGATGGACAGTTTTTTCTGGCCTTCCCCTTTTTACATCTTGTCTGATTTCATAATATTTTTTCTCATGTCAGAGGTGTCGATTATTTTCCTAAATTTAGTATTTCAAAAAAAGACATTTAAAAATGTATTCCCCAGGCTGTGTCCTGATGGTTAACCAGACTGCGGGAATAAGAGGTATCAGTCCTGTAGTAGCCCACTGCAAATCAGTGGGAAACAGCTTTCTAGTCTGCAATGGCTGCAAAGCAGAATAGAAAATGGAAATTTGAGAGGCACCCAAGTAGCTGAGCAAGCTCTGCGTTTCTGGTTCATAGTGAGGTTATTTTGCACTGATGGTCCACAAGAACTGTCCATCAGCTGACTGCGTGTGCCATCACATCTGTCAGGAGAACTACAATGTGTGTGCACATATATCCAGAACCAGTTTTAAAATTCACATCATTGCACAACCGGTTTCCAGTCCCTATCTTCAACACAGTGGAAGCATAAAAACCACCACTGTACAGCAAGCATTTCCTTGAAGCTCCCTTTTCTCCTGTCTTTGGGACAAACAGCACTAAAACCTGCTAAGTTCAAGCACAGTGCCTTAAACCTCCCCCGAGCCTTTACAGTTTTATTTGGCCTCTTACCTTAAGATTCCCCTTTGTGGTAAAAGCTCTACCACAGATTGTGCAACCAAATGGTTTTTCACCAGTATGGGTGCGCTCGTGTATCTGCAGTGCACTTGCTGAGGAGAAGGTCTTCCCGCACGACTGACAGTTGTGCTGCTTGGGAGTCCGGCGAGGGGGGGGTGCCAGCATAGGGGTGATCCCCGGACTCATCACTGTCTGTGGTGCAGCAGGAACCTGGATTCCAGCTGGAAGCGAGGGAACCTCACCCAAAGAGATCGGCTTGCTGTGACCATTCACTTCCATTTTGATCATGGTAGGCGCTGTACTGGTGACCAGGCTAGGAGTACTTTGGCTGGGACCTAGAGTAAAGTTGGGTTCAAATAACTGAGAAGGCAGCTCTTTTAATTTGTGCGTCAGTAAGTGCTGTTTTAAATTACCCATAGTGGAACACCCACGACTGCAGACTGTACAAACAAATGGACGTTCTTTAGTATGGCTGCGGTAGTGAATTTCCAATGCACTCTTACAAGCAAAAGGCTTGCCACAGATATTACAAACAGTACTTTTAAACTTACCACGTTCTCTGTTCAGGAACAGCAGGCTAAAAGGAGCCTCCTCTTTGATGACCGGCCTTCCCGGGTTGGTGGATGTCAGATCTAATGCACCTCCATTTTCAGTTGCAGGTGGTGGACTGTCTGGTTTTTC
>VUYV01000167.1:774766-787266 GCA_008711295.1 Anarhynchus alexandrinus | reverse complement strand
GAGATGTTCTGGTTACTTTTAAAAAAGAGGTTTTTACACAACATTAACTATAAAACTGCTTTTGACAAAATTACATGTCAGTTCTTTCAGTCTTCGCTGAGCTAAAACTCCCTACAGATTTCAGCAGGGAGTTTTGGTTGATAAAGGTGATAAATCTGTGCCCTGAATACTATTTCCTAGCCTTCTAGAGCATCTCAAACTTATTATTTCCCTGTACCTTCCAAAACTGTATCTGCAAAAACCTGTTAAGATGGCACTATATATTTATACATCACATTACATTTACACATTATAGTTATACATATATATATTATTTATATCCAGTGCTTGCCACTAAATAAAATACACGTGCATTTTCTGTTGAGAAATCATCACTGAATGTTTTTTTTTCTAACTTTAAATATTATTTACACAAAATTCTACTGTACTTACTAGCTAAAAGGAAAACTCTTCTTCGAGTACTACTGGATTTTTTCCCTTTTATTTCCTTTTGGGAAGGGGGAATAAAATGTAATTGAAAACAGTCAAATATTATTTAAGACTTCTGCACAAAGTGCTGAAGCTGTTACATTGTTTGGGTTAAGATCGATAACATATAGCTGTTGCTAGACAATACTAGACTAATCCTTACGGTAAATGCTTCTGTAGAAACTTAACTATCAGGTTGTGTTACAAAAATATCACAGAAGATAACATGATTCACCACAGAAAAAGAGCATACTGACCACAGGTATGCTAAAGCTTATGTTGAAAAACCTAAAGCCTCCCAAAACGAGTAAGTGAAAAAACAGGCTTCCAAGCCACATTTTCAGCGCGTACTTCAGCTTTCACAAAGTGAAAGCATGCAGAGTGCAGACCAGCGAGGCACCCAACACGCTCACCTCTCTCCAGAGTCTTTCCGCACTCAAACAAATCCTTGTTTACATTAAAGATTTACATTTTTACAGTCAGGGGACCTGATCCTCTGGTCCTTATTCAGAATCTACTGAGTTCCCTGGTTGGTAGTACTGACCATGCACAGAGGGACCACATCTCTCCAAAGGCTTTCACTGAGAAGATTTTCCAGCGCTTATTTCCAAACCTCGGCAAGCTGGGTAAGAGTTGCCTGTTGTTATTATTAGTATTATTACTACTACCACTACAACTACTACAGCTACTACTATTAAGGCATGGTTGCAAGGGAGGATTGATTCTAAAAGAAGCTGCAAACTGTGCAGCTCCTCTTCCAGCTTTTTATCTATATAACGCTATTCTTTTGTTTAAGGAGACCTTTCTCTAAACAAACCTTGCACAAAAGCTTTAAGTAATTAGTGATGGATTCAGGCAATGTAGCCATTCAAATATGGCTGTCCTCTGATCTAGAACGAGCTGATCAAACACCAGTAAGCTAATTATTTCAGACATTGTACAGTAATCACCAAGCCCAAATGTGAACATTTATAATCAAAACGGGTATTATTTTCTGCACTAGAAGACAGTCTCAGGATCTATATATGTCAAAACTAATATATATAATGCATAAGCTTCCAACAGAAACCTAAACTACTGATGCCCACTGCCAAGAGGTATCAATACGGACCTGTTCAGCATTTCAAGGTAATAACCAGTCTAGTGTACTAATACATAAACTCAAAGAAGCAGCAGTTTGCATTTGAAATATAGCTTGTGTAAAAGTACGAGTGAAATACAACAGCATAGGTATTTCTCAGATGACTAGTGCTCAGCTCTGTTCCCAAAGAAATAAGTAGCTATTTTTGTGCTATCTATCTCAGGGGGACCAAGCTTGCTCCCATACTAACTGGGGACCTGCGGCTCTGTTTTGTATTCCTCCTTCCTTCAACTCCCAAGCCTTGAAAATAGTGAGAATACTTTTCACATGACCAATCCAAGTACATTTATCTCATCATCTGTCATGAAATATTCAAGGACTGCTTTTGAAAATTATTTTAGAGAACAATGCTAGAAAGTTGTTAGGGTTCCCCCCCCCCCCCCCAAATCAACTTCAAAGGAGACATACAAAGAACCTCACCACAGTATTTCCCATTTAGGATAAATTATATTGGCATTTCTTAAGAAATCAAACAAGTTAAATATCTCTCAAAGCTTCACTTTATTGGAATGGTAAGCATACAGGTGATGCAGATGGCACCAAAGTAAAATGCTGCTTTGCCATAGATGACGGTACATTCCCTGCACAGCACACTGAGGCTACTAAGATACTTCACAGAACAACAGACTATGGGCTCAATCCAACAACTCCTACTCAAATGGGTAGCCTTTACTCACATTAGGAACACCACTGAAATTAATGGGATTGAAAGATTACGAACTAGTCGTGCAAACAGCAGTCTTAGTGGCCTTGCCCCAAAGAAGCACTCGAGGGGTGGGGGGAAAGCAAGACTGAAAATAACGACTGACAAATATTTTTTAATACATGTATGTGTATTGGAGAAACAGACATTGCCCCAGTATTTCACAAATGAGGTTTTTAACATCCTTTTCAGTAGTACTTATTAATATGAAAGCACAAAGGTACTGTATTTATTGTTGCTTTTGGGGCGTAAGTCCTCACTGACTTCAACAGGGAATAAAGCTTAAAAGCATATGCCTCCACATGAAAGGATATTTTCATTGTTTGTTAAAACTTGATCACTTTATGAATGACAGAAAGCAATAGCAAAATTTTATCATTACTTCAGATTATTCAAAATTTTAAATCTTAAAATATTAAGCTAAAAAATAATTTTTTTGTTTAGTTACAGCATATACCTATTACAGGATTTTTACAGGCATTTTTCCATGTTTCCTTGTTTTATAGCTTGCTTTCATTTTCTGATCTATTACAGAGTGATTAAATCCATTAAGTACTGAAGAATTTCATCTTTTTTCTTTTATTTTTCCTGAAGAGAAACAACCATTTTTATTATTACAGTGAGGATGTGGTGCAGTAAAAATTTTCAAGGACTTTGGGGGAATTAATCGAGCACTTGCTTAATCTTATAGACATGGGTTGAATTTTGCAGTTCTTAGTTACACAAAAGGTGTTGAATGGGAGTTTTGTCAAGCAGTCAGGATCTCAGCCACAAATAACCTCTCAGTTATTTTCTTTTTCTCATTAGCAGTCTAACAGCTAACAGACTAATCTGAAGCTGCTACGGGATGCAAGATGAATTACAGCACATAAAGCTTACCCTATGAAAACAGGTGAAAAATTGCAGGCAACATCTCTCAAACGGTACCCAGGGCGAGCTCCTAAGCAGGTACCAACCCGCAGAGCTGCAGTGGCTCCAGCAGAGCGCTGTCACTTTGCATCACTGGGCTCTGACCCTAAAACTAGCCCACAGAAATTAAAACGAAGGAATTTTGAGAAAGTCACTTTGGGATGGTGACACCTGAAGCCGCTCAGGTGCTCTGCTGACTCAGAGCAGTGGGTACAAGGGGTTGACGCCGGGAGGCTTTGCTCTGCCACCCTCACTAAGCGCACCCACCACACACTTTTCAGGCTGGAGCAATGCGTGGCTGCAGGGAGGATGGTGGTGGCCTGCTTTCTCGCCGTCTGCGAGGAAGGGAGAAGGCTGAAAGGGTGCTGTGGGTCCTTCAGTCACCGTCAGGAAATGTGAAGAGTTGAGTAAAAATTGCCACAGCTTCTGACTACATGCAGACAGGATTTGTAAACCCGGCTTTACTAGTTCTGAATTTTTATCGCAGGCATACGTCTTTCTGCTCTGTGCGAGAGGAAAGCCTCTTGCACGATGTGCAAGGGAAAACATAACAAGTGGACGCTTCAAAAATGCTGCGGTCTACTTTTGTGAAACAGACTGAAATTAAACATCACATTCTAGTCAGGTTAATTCTGAAAACATATGCTATTTATTAAATGCCCCCTTACGTAGGACTAACTGCTTCCAGTCTGGAAAAAGCCCCAACGAACTCTACTGTGTTTCATCTTTGCTCCAGAATCTTTTAATTTTGTCTCAACTTAAATCAGTTCTAGTTCTGTACATGCAAATGACCTGAAAAGCACCTTTTGAATTATATTAAATGACTATTACAATAAAATGTTCTCTGACAATTCAGTATTTTGCTATATTTTATTACTCTGTATCATAGAATCCTCAAATTACGTATGATTCATAAGACACTTGGATAAAATCAGGCAAGAGAATAAACATTTTCTAGGCTTTCACCTATTTCAAATTGCTGATACCTTCCTGAAGCATTCAAACAAAAGTGTCTTGCAAAGGAATCCAACAAATGTGTGAGTAAAATATTTTCTGAAGCTTCTTTTTAGACTATATGCAATAATACAAATGAAAGGATGGAAAAGTGTTGTATGAATTTCTATTATTTCTACATTCACACCTACATAATCAAGACTTAATTAATATTTTCTAACTGTAGGAATTACTTTCAGGAAGAAAAAAACCCGACTGATCTTTCACTGAGAAGCAGTGTACAAACTGTGAAGAAGTTTCAGAAAAAAATGTGCTTGTTAACACCAGCTAAAGACAAAATGTCTGCTAACTACGAAGACAGATGTATAAAATGCTTTCACATGCAAATCCAATAATCATTTCAAAGCACAGCTCACAGCATTTTTGTATATTTAAAACAGCAATATTATAAATAAAACTCTTGAGCATAGCGTACCAATATAGGATAATTATTTACTACTCCTATCATCAGAATACACAAACTTTTTTTTCCCAAGCACAATTTAAATAAAGTAAAGAAATATATTTAAAAACCTCATAAATTTGTTTTCAAAATTATATTCATTTGGAAACAGTAGCCTTGTAACAACGTATTGATCCTTGAGAAGAACAGTATTACTTTTTCCTTAGCCTTATCATCTCTTACAATTGACGGAGCTTTTAAAGAAAGTCTTCTTAAATTGTTAGAACACGTTTATTTTCTTGCAAATTAATTCTTTTTAACTCTTTATGATAGCTTTGAATCCCATAAAGAAAGATGAATTATCACATACTGAGCCCAAGCTGTGAAACAGGAGGAGACAAATAGAGACCCCTACTGTGTTTAACAATGTAGAAGAAATTCCAGACTCAATAGAAAAATTTTCTGTCCTTTTTCTCAGACCACAAAAGCTGTTAGTATGGATTTGAACAGTGGAGGGCACTCTTGCTATGCAAAACCCGGTACTGACCTGGCACACTCGGTTTGATCTATTCAGTAGCCTAAATCTCAGAATTTGTTAAGTAACAGCCACCTGTGGCACAGGCACTAACTGTATTCTGTTTAAAACATTTGCAGTTTCTAATCTGTGCATTGAAGCCCTTCGTTATCTCAAACACTGGTGCCTTTCTACGTGTACGCAGATGTGGAACAGATGCAAGCTTCACAAATTGTTTGGAATATTTGTGCAAGATATCATATTAAGTAAGACCTGCATTATGTTTTTCAGAATCATATAAAGAGCTATTCAGTTGGCTGTTATGGCATGTATACATTAATTTCGGGTTGTGTATAATTTGTGTACAAATATGCTGATGTTTGTAGGAACTAAGTTTATTTGGAACACATGAAGTTTTATTGCGAATCCTAAAAAAAAAATCGAGGTCAATAATTCTAACATAGCTGATATGAAAAAGCCATTGAAAAAACAAACCAAAACAAATAAACAAGAAGAAAGCCACTGAACACTAGATTCTGCATAGCTTTCCTATTTTGAAAAGTATGTAAATAACTACATCTTAAACTACGCAACTCTAACACCCTGCAGAATGAAGCCAGCCGCTCTCTGAACCACAGAAACGCTGACAAATTTGTGTTTGGAGGCTCACAATAAGAGAAGCCAATGTGATACCAAATCCTGCATCTCCTAAGCATCTCAAAACAGAACTTACAAGTACTGGACTCCATGGCACCACTCCTTTGAGTAAAATTATTCACATGCAGAAGTGCTTGAAAGAGCAAACCCGGAGTGATTCGATGCCAGTTGTGCAGCTCAGTTATTTTGCTCATTTACCATTCCTGTGCAGTACTGCACAGGATAGCAAAGCACATAAAGATCTAAACAAATTTGTTAGCTTTCATCGTTTCCAGCTTTGGGGACACTACTACAGCAACAAAATCATAAAATAAAATTATCAAATGGCACCAGTAGAAGGGATCTCCTGAAACACCAAATAGCGAGTCGGTTTTGATTAGCTGAAACAAAAATACTGTGGCACCTGCAGGGTTAATTAAGCAGCTCAAGATGCTGGGCTTCACAAAAGGAAACCTTTTTCCTTCTTTAAGAACTGTAAACACTTGTGCTGAACTAGATGGGCATTTGATAAGCTGTACAGCATGTAGCAAACTCAGAGGGATCTCTAGTTAACACTCAAATTCAGTGTTAACACTTAACAGAACAGTGGTAAGCCGTGCTGCCAAGGTCAACTGCACAGATGTACTAATTGTATTATGAGCTTGACATCTAGTGGCCACCCCTGGCAGGGCAAAGCAGGCAAAGGTTAAATCAGCAAGCCTTGTCAAAGCACTTCTAACTACCCACCCTCAGGGAGAGTCCTGGGGAAGCTTTCTGGCACTCCGCAATCCCACCTTCTCCCCGGCTGCAGGCGGGGCTCCCGCAGCGCCCGCTACGCGGCCGCACCGGGCAGCGCCCACCCGCGCAGCACCCACCCGCGCCCCGCGCACCCAACCCCGGCCGGCCGGCCCTGCAGGAGGTCAACAGCCTTCCCAGATATTTCGGTGTGCCTCACTCTCTGGGTCAAAAGTTTNGTATTAGAGATTGGCAGTGAGAGTTTCAGAAGAGCTCTTTTTAAAAATTTAGCTTTGTGTACCCTAAGAACAGCAAGGAAACACTGAAGACCCCACTCTTTAGTCCACTATCTTTTCACTTTTCAGCTTAAAAGAAAGACATTTTTTAAACGTGTTTCATTATGGTTTTCTATCACTCTTTTAAACAGTTATTTTTCTGGCTTTCCCAATTCTGAAGAGGTTTTCCTCGATAAGAAGAAATGCGCACTATAACTGAACCAGCTCCTAAAAGTATATTTTGGCCTAAAGTACCTTTTTTTTTTTATTAATGGAAAACCTTCACTACATTTAGTGGGAAATTTTAAGAGGGGAAAGGAAACAGGATTTTGGCCCTTTACATTGAAATGTACAATTCAACACAAATTTACTGCTGGAACTAGATTTACTCATGCTTCCTCTGGAAAAAAAAATAGAAAATTACTCTCATTTTACAAATGCAATATTACAAAATAAATTATTTTTACATGCTTTATTTTGGAAAATATGTCAGTACTTAACTATTTTAATGTCATGCCAGACCTGGTTTATTATCAGCAAAAGTGATTGACTCATGTCCTGCTGATGGATAGTCAACAGATATGCTTGTCCTGGCTTGGCAGAAAACAAATCAAAGGAAGGAAAGATATCCAGAAAATCTTCCCAGGACTCAAACTATTTTTCAAAAGTGGTACTAATACTCGTTATTAATTCGTTATTTTTACTCTGTTTTTTTTTTTTTTTTAGAATGCAACTCATTTTTTGAATTGTAGCTTTTCCTCTTTCTTGGGCAAAGAGAAGTAATTTTCAACAGCTAAATGTATGCATATTAATAGCTTAATTACACGGAATTTAAACCAACACCTTTCAGAATTTCCTCCCTCCCACTCCGAAAAAAGAGCCTTAATGTCTGCCTCAGGAGATGGTAAGACTTCCTCAAGATCAGCACCACCAGATAAAATCTGACCCAGTTTTGCCTACTTTCACTGTTTTACATACATCAGCAAATTGGTTGATTGTTGTAGTTTTCTTCTTATTCCAAATATTTTCCTATTTCTAACACAGTTCAAAACAGAATATTTTAAGAATTATACAAATACACATTACAGACTTTGAATGTTAAGTCTCCACCATAATAGCAGAACTATTTATATAAAGTTTCAATTACCCTTTCTTATCAAAGGGATAATTTATAGCAATACTTATTTGGCCTTCATTTTTCAAAACAAAAAGTCTTCTCTTACAGTTGCCTCGAAACAAACATTTGCAAAAATCACCTAAGTTTTATGTTTACTGACAGCTACTTGTGACTTCTCAAGTTTTAAAGGCAATAGTGTCTAACCGTTGTGGAATAATCTCTATTTTGTATGTAGGAATGTCCCTCCAAATGTTTTTACCCTCTGTATATGCAGATAGAGTGAACACACTCACACGAAGCTGGCTGCTCCATAGCGAACTGTGTCGTTGCTGTAGCGGAGCATGTGTGTCTGTGTACATACTCCAGAAGAATACCGAGTGCAGTCACCAACTGCTCAAAACTGCACAGCCCAATGCCACTTCATGAGGATGAAAAAGATCCATTAGTTTAGACTATGTTGTATGTATTGAAGAGTTGGGGAAAAACAGGTCCAATATTTAAAAAAATGATTGCAAAAGGCACATTAGAAAACTGTCATTACACAGACTACAAGGTATCCCTTCCACCTCAGACTAAACAATAATACATCTTTGCCAGAAACTTTGCATGAAAAAGTCCAAAGCATCATTTATCATCACCCTTACCAGAACCTCACTTGCACACTCTAAGAATCACTTTTCAGCATTACAAAAAAAAAAAACCACTTTAATTATCCCTACTTTAAAAATACAAATGCTGTATCCAGGGTTTAATATAAAAATTAATCGGAGTTGAAGCATGTGCATCGTATGTATAATTCTGATTCGTTTGTAATCTGTTGAATTAGGCAAGTGTATTAGAAATGTAATTCCAGCTATTACAATGCTTTACATTTACTGAGAAACTGAGATTATTGTATTCTACAAGCAGTCATTTGAGTCCTTCTGCTGCTGTTTTTAAATTATTTCCGTCATATCTTCTAATTTAGTAACCTCAAAGTGTTTTTTTAATAGGTATCTTTTGTTCACTTTTCTACAGTGCAATTATTCAAGTAATATATAATAACCAGCTGTTTATTAGCACTTCCTTTCAAAATTATTAAAAAATATATTTTTCACTTTTAACAAATAATTTCGAGCAATTTTGAGTGTAAATCTGTAGTTGATGACGTTGCTAATTATCTTCAGATTTCCAACAGTTTCTCACCATCATGACATTGCCCTGTTTGAATGTAGTTGTATTATGCTGTAGCCCTAGCTGGCTGTAAAATTATTTGTTCTGATTCTAAAACTTCTGTGGTAATGTTAGCATGAAAGTTATAGTGAGACCAGTCAACTTAAAATCTGGCCTAATGTTTATCTTCCATTCTGCTCCCCAAACTGCCAGGCTTTTCTCTGCTACTATGAATGTCCCTTCACTCCAAGGATTACTTTTACGGGACATTCATTTCTAAATGGTTCACTTAATAAAATTTATTTTGAGGTGATATTAAACACGATTTCATTAAATAAATAATAAGCTTCATTTGCTTAATCTTGTGTTAACAACAACGTCCACCTTTGAAGATAAACAGCCAAATTGGTGAGAAAGCTACATGTATCAAATAATACTGCTTAAACAGTTTGCTTTCAAAAAACGACAAATATTCTTGCACTGTGCAAACTATTTTTGGCCTGTTGCAAAATACGTTCAGGAACTGTAGCAATATCTTGATTACAGCTGTGAACAGAAACGAAGAATACTGACTTCACAAGAAGTGGTTTAATTCATGAGATTTGGAGCGCTCATTATATCTGGCCTATAAAATTGCTTTCAGTATAGCAATCGTTAGGCTTCCTAATATAACGTGTAAATGATTTACATTACACTAATGTGCACTAGATAGCCCTCTACTCCTGTACCCTGTCTCCACCTTGTTCACATTTCTCAAATGAAAGTGTAAAACCAACAGCACTACTTTAGCTTGTTAATTTTTAACTATGAAGGGTTTCACTCTATTAATTAAAATATGTTTTAATAAAAGGAAACATAGCACATTTTGATAACAGCCTTCTAAGGCTGAAAAGTATTTACATTGTTGCATTTTAGGGCTGCTGTGAAAGCCGATTTTGTGCTATTCAGGGACCACAATAATAACGCTTTAAAATTCCTCACTGGGATGCAATGTAGTCCTTTTGATGGAAAGACTGTCTTTCTCATTCGGCAGAAATAAATCCATTCATTTGATCATGTAGTCATTGAGGGCAATACAAAACAAACCAAGTGTGAGAAATTCTATGTGATGAAGTAAACAAAACAAAACCCCCCAAAAAAGGGGAAAAAAAAAACCATTTCCATGACAAAAAGATTCTTTGTCCTTAATCTACCCACCATATGCAAGCGTTTCTTTTTAGCATATCTCTTGTTCTAATCTCGGGTGACATGGCTACATAGATAAGATTCACAAAACAAAACAAAAACCTAGTTTAACAATTTTTTTCAATTTATTAACTCACCAGGAGTGTCATAATGAAGTAGTGGAGTTTTATTTTTCTGTATTGAAATGGATTCAGAGCATGTAAAAGTTCATAATGTTAGTGATAAATTCTTAGACCTAGAGCCCACCCCAACAGAGATGGGGCTCAACAAATCTTGTTTACAGAATAAAATACTAATTCTCATCTGCTTGCTTAAATTAATTTATTTTAGACGACCACTGTTTCCTAAGGACAAAAAAAATAAATTTGAAAATGCACTGCTTTGCTCCTCCACTGTGACAGAAGGAAGCAATTCTGTGTGTGTCTCTTATTGTCAACACCCAAGTGGGTTTTCCTGAAGCAGTGGCAGTAGCCCCCTTAGCAGCCCACAGACAGTGTGGGACTCACTCCCTGGCTCCCCCAATACCCTGGGAAGGAGCAGGAGGCTTAACGATTTGCCAGTCTGACAGATGTTTTAACCTGATGAAGTGGATTCACGCTGCCTTAAGCTTCAGGGCTGTAAAGTTCGGATACAATAGTCAAAATCCTCCTCAGGCTTCAACTTTGCTGCCTTTCTCTCCCCACAGATGCAACTTAAAAGTTATTATAATTTTGAAGCAGAAGAATGACTTTTTTTTTTCTTTTTGAAAGGAGAGAGAGGGGGGATGAAACAGTGGAGTAAGGGGCCTACACAGAAAGTAGAAAACATTGGGGCTCCCACTTGGTTATGTGAGAAACTAAGAAAGCAGCGGGCTCTGTGCAAAGAGGAAAAGAAAAACTTTCAAGTGGAAGCTCTCAACGTAGCCCAGGAAAAGTGAGCATGGGCTGTGGCATGCCTTTGCACGCTGCAATGCCAAGGACGACTAAAGAAATTAAAACTAAAAAAATAAATATAAAAAGTAAAAAAAAAAAAGGAAGAAAAAAGCCCTGCAGCCCTCTCCTCGAAAAAATTACAGCGAAGTGGAAATAAGGAGTGATTAGAGCCCAAATCTTTCCAGCTTTGGACACTTGTTCACTAGCAGCCTGGGCAGCCCAGATGCATAAAAGCAAGTGTGCGTGTGTCTGCGTGTGGGGAGGGAGCGAAGAATGGCGGATGGGCGAGAAAATAACCCTTCCCCACTGCCTGCAGCCGGCGCGACAGGGGCTGGTGGCGGTGGTGGCACTCCGTGTCACCTACCACTGATAATAATTACAGTCGCAGCAGAGCCAGGAGGCGAAGGGGGGAAAGCAGCCCGGGGGTGGGGGGAGGTGTGGAGTGGGGAGGCGAAAAGCTGCTACTCAACCTTCACGAAAATAATGAAATCCACTCCGCTGCCCCCGCGCACCCGAGCGGCCCTGCCCGCTCCTACCGGGGTCCCCCGTCCGCCGCCAAAGCGACGGTCCCCCCGCTCCCCGGGCGGCTGCCGGGGCAAAAGGGGGAACGGGGAGAGGGGCGGCCGGGGTAGCCCCAAGCCCGAGCGGGCTGCCCAGAAACGCGCCTCCCCTCGCAGCCTGCGCCGGGCGGCCCCGGGGCGGCGGGGGGGAGCCCCTGGCACCGGCCGCGGTGGGGCTGTCCCGGGNGGGGGGGGGGGGGGGGGGGATGGGGAAGGGATACCCCAAAAAACAGAGGGAGAGAGGGAGCGCAGCGGAGAGGAGGAGAAGGCAGGCGCAGCTCCGGGGTGCCCGCTCATGCAGCTGCCACAGCCCGGGTGAGCGGGGAGGGAGGGCCGAGCCCCGCCGCCGAGCCCAGCCGCGATAAAAGCGCTCGGGAGGCCGGGAGGGAGCTGCTGGGAGGGATGGTTAGTCAGGGGGTGGGCTGCAGAAACTTGGCTAAACTGCGAACTTCTCAGTTCCGCTGCCTCTTCCCCCAGCTGCTCTAATTCCCATTCTCCCGCGGCAGAGTAATTGCGCTCCCATGTTCACCATCACCATAAATCCACCTATCTCCATTTGAAACACACTCACAAAAGGAGAGAGAGAAGGAGAAAGAGGCGCCGGGAGCCCTTACCGTGCTCAGAAACTACCTCCGCTTGCAGCTCTTCGTCCGATTTGAGATGCTGGGGTTTCGCTTGCTTTCGACGAGACATGCTGCTAACTGAGCCGTCTTGACTCTGCTTTTTGCAGAGGCATCAGCGACGTGGAGGTGGAAAGGGGGGAGGAATTGGGAACGAGGGAAGGGGGGTGGGGGCTGG
>VUYV01000167.1:746751-772774 GCA_008711295.1 Anarhynchus alexandrinus | reverse complement strand
TTTTTTTTTGTTTAACAGTTAGTTGTAGACCGGTCCCTGCGCGCTGCTGTCCCCCCCGCCGCCCCCCGCCCCATGCCGCGCTCAGCGGAGCGGCCCCGGCGCCGGCCCTCGCCGGGGCGCGGAGCTGCAGCCCACCTTGCCCGGAGGCGGGAGGGCGGCGGGCAGCTCCGCGTATGGGGCCGGGGATCAGTGAAAGGGATTTCCTCCTAATACCCCCACCCCGGCCCGTGTAATCCAGCCCTAGTCCTTAAAACACACTAACCCCGGCTTCTTTGGGAGACTCCTCTGTGTAAACTTTCCCTGCTGATAGCTCGCTTTATCTCGTGCGTTGTGATACCGTGTCTCTGGGCTTTCGGTTTATTCCCCTTTTTTGTGTTGGTAGGCAAACCAAATAAAGTTAGGGGCGACAGTTTAGGCCACTCCGGATAGTTCGCTGACATATGCATACCATCAGCGATTTGTGCGGTGCAGGTATTCGTTAGAAACGGGCACGACCCTTAAGGGAAACAACACTGAAGCGCCAAATCAATGCCTTTTAGATATTAGACGAGTATACTTTTCTGTCCTTCGTTCACCGGGATGTGTACACGACACCCCTCGCAATGATTGCCCGCTTTATAATTAAAAAACTTGTTTTCTCTCTATGAACTCCAATGCATCTTTTCTCCGTGCCATCCATCCCTGCTGAAAGTTTGGTCGCACAGAAAGTGTCTCATTTAAAAATATACGGAGACGATCGTGATGGCTGAAATCTGATGTAATTTTCTAATATGAAGTGGGAGGGGACAACCCCTTAATTAAGTATGTTTTTTTCCGTCAGAAGTAGGGATTTATTGCACCCGGCGCACACGAATAACACGTTACGCGTGTAATATGCTGCATTATATTGTAGGCAGAGTGCAGGTGAAAGCGAGCGTCTGCGGGCGTTCCAGTAACCCTCAGCACCGCAGCCGCGAGTGGGGAGCCGGAGTTAGGGCTTCTCCTTGAAAAGCAGAGAGGTACATTTCTCCGACTTGCTTTAGGTGAAGGGGCTCAGTTACCCCCTGTGACCGAAACATTTGCCTGGAATCAGAGAGGACGCACTTTAACCTCGCCCAGGCATTTTTTTCCCAATTGTAGAGGTACCAGAAATGTGTCAATTTTAATCCAGTCATCTTTTGAAAGGATTTGTTGCTGTTGCTCAGGCAACATTTTTTTCCCCTAAACTTTGGTGTTTTCTATTGCTCCGTGCCTGGTAGTTCCCCCAGCAGCAGACGATTTATTGAAAAGCATTTTAAAAGTGCCTTTCTTATAGCGCGATGTGGAGAGGGGAAAAAAAAAAAAAAGGCAGCTCATTGACAGCATTATAAACCCAAAACTTTGTCCTTTGTAAAAAGTAAAATGATTGAAAATTAATATGATTTTGCGGAACGTGAGAGAATCTTTAAGTGGAAAATTAAATAATCCCGTCTTTAATGTTTAATGAACAATGGAGAACACAACAGGCAAGAAAGGCATAATTACCAGATTTGTATCTCTTGACATTAACATATTCTAGGGTTACAAGTGATACATTTTATGGTTTTCTTTTCCCTTACGCCGCTCTCCTTCCCGCTTTTTCTCTTGGAGAAAAAAACCCGCCGCGATGCGCGGGGGTCGCTGAGCCAGTTGCCGGGCGGCGCGGCGCGGCCGCTGCCCCCCCCCAGCCCCCGCCGGGGAAGCGCCGACGAGCCCCGGCTCCGGCGGGCACCGCCGGGACGCGCCACCGGGAACGGCGCGCATCGCCGGGGGAAACTTTCTACCCGAGCTGTGTGGAAAACCCTGACAGTGCAGAGGGCTCGGGAGGCGAGTGGAAAGTTATGAAGAGATACGCGTCTCCTCCGGCCCCTGCCTCCCCCCGCGGCTCCTCATTACACCGCAAAGTTTTCCACGGACCTTTTAATTAATCTTCCTGACTCGAGGGCGAAAAAAAAAATAAAAATTATTCATTCGCTGAAGTTGGGCTGCGAAAAACACGGCCACTGCCGAGGGGGGACGGGGGGAGGGGGGGTTAATCGCCTAGCCGCGTAAATCTCTGCGCACCCACGTAGGAGCGGGGAATGCTGCACCGCGCAGGTGTGCGCGGCAGCTGCGCGGCCGGCGGTCACGCGTGTCGCGGCGCAAACCGTCCCCGCTCGTGTCCCCCTCGCCGTGACCGGTGGGTCCACTAAAATACTTTTCTAGGGATGGGAAGCAAAAGTTGTTTTTCTCTCCGTAATTAAATCTAATTTGTCAATTGTCTTCTTTTGCGATTTGCTTTCATCGTCAGAACCGACACGTTATTATTCTGCCTGCTTAATAATATTATTTACCAACTAGTACTTTATTTTTTATATTAATGGGACACCTAGTTACGCGTTTGCTTAAATTTTTGTCCCTATTCAAAAAGCTTATCTACAAGATTGACTCTACAAAGAGCGTATAAGTAGTTCTGTCTACACTTATGCTTTATACAAGATTGTTGTTCTTAAACCCATCAAAGTTACCAACATGCGAATAAGATGGATCTGACGTTTCGTGCAATCCATCTACTATCTTTTATAGTTATTATTTTACTCAGCAACTTTATTCGAAGGGGCGTGCAATTATTTGGGCTTTATTTTCTATCACTTCCTACTCTTCCTGGCAAGCTGAAGTAACATCTTCCCACCCCCTTTCTGCACCACAACTTTTGTTTGAGGACCCTGGGGTTAAATCCACCACAATTTTGTCTGTTTAAAGCTGCAACGCTAATTCGTTCTCACATGAGCAAAGATATTACCATACTAATATTATTATTGGTAAGAAGAGGTAATTGATAACACCACCTGCCACTCTGCAGCAATCACGATGATAAATGTTTCCATCAGAGGGAAATCTGTGCTTGGTCTACCACAGCCTAACCCAAACAGCATGTCAAATGTCAATTATAAAGATGTTTCTTTTCTATTACAATTTTTTTGTCGAAAGCAACTAACCCCACCACGAGATTTATAGAACCAGTCTACAGCGTAAACGTGCCTAAACGTTTTGCCTTAAACATTTAAGTTACTTTTCCTTTTATTTAATATCATGCTACCCTTGGATCTAAATAAACAACGATTCATATACACAAAAGCTAATGTTCACACTTAGCAAACTCCAATCACCACCCACTTCCGTTCTTTAACTTAACAGATGATACATTAATTTAACCAACAATTTTAAATACTTTGTGGAATATTTCTAATACATGTGGTTGTGGGGATATTATCAAGGCGACACACATTTAAGCTCATACATACATGTCATGCACACATATAGATGCATAGGTGCTGTATATATTAAACCACTGTATTTGTGTTGCTACGCATGTCTGTCAGCACATACTACAGGAAGTACATGTAGGAATACGGTGTGTGTATAAAATCAGTGCTTTTAGCCCCTGTGCAAAAATCTGCATACTTCGAAAATGACAAGTGAAATTAATATTAAAATGTGTATATATATGCATACCACACACACACACACAAACGATGTAACATTGTTCGCTAACTCTAGCTATATAAATAGTGCCGTCAAGTATAAAAACTTTCATCCCCTTGGCTACAGATATGCTCAGAAGATTATTATTAGTTTGTATTAATAGATGCAGGCCTCAAAAGACGAAATCAGCTATTGATAATTGCAAGAAGTATACAGCAGCTACTGTATCGATCGGCTTGTCCCTTATTCCCCTGGTATAGGAGAGATAAGAAGACACACTCTTTAGTGCAATATAATTTCTTTTGACCTATCTGCTTGCTACAGACTTATGATGAATAGCCGGAGTGGTTAAAGTCCTTTATCACGAAAGTTACCCCTTGATATAATATTGATTCTTTATAACTAGCTCCAAACACAAAAATCAAACTGTCCACTTGACCATCATCATCATCAATATCATCACAAAGGCTCTGGAATAAAGATCAGGACAGGACTGAAAACGCTTTCTATAATCTGCCCACCTAATCTTTATTTGCTGATGACGAAAAGAAAAGGGGTGTGAGTGTGTGTGTGTGTGTGCGTGCACGCCGCGGGGGCGGGGGCGAACGGGACAGGGAATGTCATCTGTGCAAATAATAAAAAAAAAAAAAATTAGGTTAAGAAAAAGACCTTTCAGCCTCCTTCAAAGGAAACCAAATGATGATCGCCGAAGTTAAGGATCCCGCTTCGAAGCCCCGCTCTCTTGAAGGAGGGAAATCAAGTGCGGAGAAGGCCCGACGTGATATTATACTCGGGTCGTCCGTCCGTCCGCCCGCCCCCCCCAAGCCTCCCCATCTTCCCCCCATCCCCCCAGCGAAGCGGTCTGTAGTGAATACAGAGAGTTATGCAAGAAGCAATCACGGCAGGAGTGATATCAGGCAGCATTTTCCTTGGTTAGAGTCAGGACAAACAAGTCATCTTCTCACTTTCTCTTCTTTCGCCGGTACACGAAGCGATCCATCATTTATTTCCAGATCACCTGGTGATCCGTTAAAAAAAAAAAGTCCCACGGGAAAAAAAAAAGGAGACTAGGAAACGAGCCGCTGATGTTTGGGTTGATGCTTAACATGCAATATCTATAGGGTGGTGTAGAAAAGAAAGAGCATACTCCACATGTATATTGCCTTAAATTAACGGTATTTCCTTCGCCTTCCCTCTCCACAGTACCAGCATGCTTTTGCTCGGGGTTGCATTAGCACAATCACCAGTAATTACAAGCGCGTGTACACTGGGAGAATGAAGATTGGGAAGGTGGGAGGTAGGACGTGATTCCCCTTTGGAGCAATCAGGACTGGGAAAGGTTTCATTCCACTGCAAACGGTACGTTGATCATATTTAATGGGCTGGTTAGACTCGCATTCAAGCCGAGGTGCCATTTCAGCGCAAGTTTGCGCTTTTCAGGCGAGAAGGGATAACGGGGGGAGGGAAGGAAAGGAAAGGAAAGGCATCAAAGCGGCCACGGCAGCCGAAGTTGTATTTACTCCGTCCAGCGCCCGAGGCAGGGCTGCTCCGGGGAGAAGACGCTCTCGACCACCGGCCCCCTCGGCGGGAAACGGGGCGGGGGGGCAGCGCCGGGCAGACCCCAGCAAAGCGGTGGGGCGCCGAACCTGCCCCGCCGGGCCCGCCGCNCGGCCACACGTTTCTCCGGGCCGCTCGGGTGTCGCCCGGGGGCTGCCGGCTCTGTGACACCCCCGCCGCCCCCCCCGGGTCCTGCCCCGCTGTCGCCAACTTCGCCCGACTTGGCAGATTTCGCCCTGCCTCCCCTCGCCCCCCTCCATCGAAGCAGCCTCGGCCCGGGCAGCCGGGGGGGCGCCACTCCCCTCCCACCCCCCGGGCCTTTCCCCGGAGGAGCGGGGCCGGGGGAAGTGGGGGGCGCAGGCGGCCGCGATGCGGTGAGGCGGCGGAGCTCCCACCCGCGGCGGCGGCGCAGGAAGGGTCACGGAGGTGGCAGCGCTGAGACCCGGCGGCTTCGACACTGGGAGTCGCGATCAGGCGCCTGCCCTTCCCCGGGCCCCCCTCCTCCCGCGGTACGGGGGCCAGAGCCCCCCACCCGTGGGAGCAACAACGACAACAATTACTGTCATCGCACTCTCATCCCTTCTCACAGGGGAGGCTTCGCTCGTTCTATGCGCGGCTCATAATTACATATTTTAAAAGCTTTCCTCCTTCCCACTAAGGCCTCAGCACCCTCTCTCTCTGCTCCTCCTTCCCGCTGACACAACCTACTGGGTCATCCAAAAAAAAAGAGAGGGGAAGGATAAATATCGAGATCCGTTGAGGCCTTAGTCGCTGCTCCTCATCAGGTCACACAGACGCACACCCCTCCTGATGAGTCTCCCCACCCCTAGCAGATATCTCAGAAGAATTGTTCACTGACCTTTGCAGTAGATATTGTTAGAGGATGAAATCAGTCAATCAAAAAAAAAAAAAAAAGACAGCCTTTTGTCCGGGTTATGACACACGACTTGAAATTAATTATAAAACAGACATCGCAAGTGCACACAGGGGAACAGAGGGTATTCTTAAGATTTCAGTCCTTTTGGGGATAACAAGAGGCAAGGTTTCTCAGCAGATGCGGTCTAACATGCAGTGGTCTCTTCCTAAAACCAGTTGATGACAGAAGGGAAAACATGAAGTGGAAATGAGCAAGTACCTCACGCTGGCTGATGAGAGAGGGGCGGAAGGGTGCTTTCACCCTTAAACTAGTGGTACATAGAAAAAGGTGATCAAATGATGATGGTCGCTGGGGTTTTTTGTTCAGCAATGCATATCTTTACTATGACCTAATGATATGTGTGCTATCGAACTTCACAAAATGCATTCATGCTTCCCTTGGCAGGTCTAGGTGTAAGAGTTGATGACTAACAAAAGTAATATAGATTAGAATCAATTCCCCTTATCTGGTGACAAAAAATAACATCGTGTCAGCACTGTGTACATCCTATCGTCAAATGACACAATATAATTTGATTAGTTGAATAAATAATCAGGTATGTCCAGACATATAGGTCACCTACTTGCAAATTAGATTACCCTGCTTGGGTACAGGCAGCACCTGATTAGGAAACAGCTTCTCTCTGTGTCACTCTAGCTTCCCTTTAGAAAGAACGTCTGATATTTTCAAATACAAGGGTTTTTGAAAATGCTTACATATTTTGCAAATCCTATATGTTTTCATGCTTGCATATAACATTTGTGCAGTCTGTGCTAGAGGTACCACTTTTACTACCAAAGCTTGTTGTCCCTATTTCTCAGAGTATTTGCAAGTTTTAAATGATAGCCCATGTGCTGTGATCTGAAATAAGGATAGCTGAAATACAATCTTTTTGAAAACTAAGCAGCATACATTTCCATAAATGATTTTGGCTAACCCACTCTGACTGCACACCCATATAAATAACAGGAATGTGAGAAAGAATAAAATGTTAGATAAGGGAGCATGGAAATATTTTAATTCTGAAGTCCACACTAAGGGAGATCATAATATCCCAAGATAAGTATGTTGGCCTTTCAGTGTAAACCATTATGTCACACGCTGCAGAAACGTGAGAAAGCTCCATGTACGTGCTAAGGCTCTTGAAGGTTGGGGCTTCTGCTGGGTTTGAATTTTTTTGAAAGACACTATTGGCCAGAGGGATCTGTGAAAAACTGTCTTGGCACTTTACTTTTTCCATAACTTGTGAATTTTCACAAATGAAGTATGCAACATGCTGGAATACATTTTACTATGAGATGATGTGTGTTAGTTCATATAGCGTAGCCTGGGTTAGAATCTGTCGGAGATGCATAGAGAAACAGGAGAAAGAACAGAAAGCACAGCCTATAATGAATACTTGGTAAAGAAGCGCTATTAAAAGGAAGAAAAAGAGCAGTTTGGGAAAATAGATAGGAGACTCTGGGCCACTTGAGTAGTAAGAGAACAGTGGTAAGGGCAAAAAGGTGAAACAGAGATGATGGGAAGGGAGATTACATGGGCAGAGAGAGAAGAGGCCAGTGTGAGACTGTGGGGAGAAAAGAAGTGTTTTGGAAATGTTAGGACTGAATTTGCAGAAGTTAGCAAATGAAAAATTACAGCCTTTTTTTTTTACATAAAGAGCTATGTAAGGTAGGATTCTTAAAAAAGCTTTAGACTCTAAGTCATAGAACAAGATTCTGGAGGATTTAGGTATATCAAACCTGTGGATCCTGTTTAAAACTTTTCTTCTTTGAATGTAGAATGAAACATCAATTTGTTTGATGAAAAAGGTTTCTAGGCCTAAACTGGCACAAAGGCTAATATCTGAAAAGGCAGTGTTGCTCTCTTTGGACATGCCATTAATAAAATGAAAGCAAAAAAAAAAAGAAAAAAAAAGGATGCTACCCTGACACTTTGCTTTGTTTTCTCAGACCTCCAGCAGCTGATAGTGAGTCATATTATTGTAGATCTTTCACATATGTATTTTATATCTATAAGGCACACCTTTTAGTTTGAACTGCTCATGATGTGGTTATACAATAGCATACCTTTTCAAGTATGTGTACTTGATTCCTTTGCTAATGTCACCTGACAGCACTTTCATTCAAGGTAAAGCAAAATGGCAGCGGTAGTATTGACTTTCTGTGTTGTTTTTTTTTTTTCACCACTGAAAGGTATAAAACAGTGGTAATGGTGATAGGGGGAGGGACTCAACTAAAATTTATTAAGTATCACCTTTGGGTTGCAAACATTTACTTAAAGAGTGCAATAATGCTCCCAACTCATGATTTTTGGCCATTATAGCAAAATCTCTGCCATTACTGTGATCAAAATCAATTGATCAGTCAATTACCCTGCTTGCCTCTGTCTGCTAACAGGAATGATACTGCAGAATCTGTTCTCGCTCCCCTTTGTGAGAATTAAGGAAGAGTTTTATTTCTCGATTTGGAATCTATTTCCTGAATGCACCAGCTTTTGTATGTGCATGTGCACGCACATGTGTATATATATGTGTATATTTAACAGTTGTATACAGAGCTGTGTCTATAGATCTGAAAACTATACTTGCCCACCTCTATTCTGTCTCTTATGCACTCAGGGCTTGATTTCAAAGTAACATCCAGCCGTCTTTGCAAAAATGATTATCTTAAGAATCTAACCAGTCAGTATCAACATCTATCCATGACACTATGCTGTGTTTTCTTTTGTCAGGTGCAGAGGAGTAGCTGCGGTTGAAAGAGAGCCACCTTTTCCCACAGTGGGAGATTTCTGGCTCAAGTTTATTTAATTTTGTGTGCTCTCAAAGAAAATAAGTGCATCCATATCGTGTCACAAGCACAATTTCCAAATGCAGAGTCTGACTCTCAGAGACACTATTCAATTCATGAGAACTATGAATTTAATCCATTAGGTAGGTTTCTGATCAACTTACAAATATTTCATGGATTATATTCACAGTTAGGCTAGAGAGGAAGAGACATATACAAATACAGGGGAGGTGACTCGAAAGATTGTAGACCAACCACTGATTGCTTATGATTAGAAAAAAATTTCTATGATGGGCAGGTAATTTTACAGTCAATGTCAGTAGTGTTTCTGACATTCCTCTAAAGCACCTGATATAGGCCGTTGCCACAGACTGATAACAAATAAGCCGGACAACTGTCCCATGCCAGTGTGACAATTTGTATGTCCTTCTGTTCTCTGGGCAAGCATGGATTACAGCTGTTTATCTCTGGTGCTTCCTCTCGTCTGCTTCCCTGTCTCTGCTTTCATGAGAGATTAATATCAACAATATTTTCACTTAATAGATCAGCCCAGTATAACACAATGCAAGTTACTCTCTTTGAAATAACCTTCATTTTACTTAATTGTTGAGGAGACCAGAAGAGAGAGAGGGAGGATGGACAGGGGAAGGAGAGAGTGCTGTGATGACAGTGCTGTCCTGCACGTCTTTCTTTCTGTGCATCAAATCCTGCCCACAACACGAGGCTGCTCACTTAACTGCGACACGAGGCTGGTTGCTGAGCTTCACTGTTTCGCAGAGCACAGAATGGGGCTAATGCTGTCCTGCCTTGCAGGCACTGGACGTAATTCATGCTGCAAGGTGGACATTGCCTGAGCATGGACAGTCCCATGCTGTGAATCCAGGCACTCCTGTCAGGAAAGGGAGAGCTCAGCGGCTCCGTTTTCCCCTGCGCCGAGCAGTAGCAGCAGTCCTCTTAGTTTGTCATCAAAAAGCTGATTTATGCAAAGGGTTTGCTTTTGAGGGAAAAAAAACCCTGTTGTAAGCCTCGCTGCGAGATATTGACATGCATGCAAGTTAGGTAGTCTTGTTGTGTTATTTTCATGTACTTGAGATCCATATAATTTATTTTAACGGTCAAAAATAGGATAGGCGAGGTGGTGCCACATACGTGTTCTGCATTGCCTGTTTCATTAGCTGAGTTGTTTGGACCCTGCTGTTTTCAGAGAAAGATTTTGTATTTGACACATCATGCTAATATCAGTCATTAGGCACAACTGCATGTGATTGGTGCTCTATAAATACCTATGCACAAGTGGTTTGCAATTGTTGCTGTATAAATACCTACAGAGATAGCTCTGCAGTGGCCAGGAAATAAATGAATCAGATTGTCCTACAAGAAATGCATGGAAGTAGGTAGTGAGAGAACACTGTATTAGCTGCCTTTGCAGATGCAATGGTATCGGTTTCAGGGAGAGGTGGCCTCACCTCCAGGACCCAGGGATCCAGCAGGTGCCTTTATTAGTGTCAAAGACTCCTGCAGCTTTGCCTGGCTTCCAGGTAGTGAGTACCATGGTAGGCTTCTGCCATGGCTGCCCATCCTTAGCTTCATCACTGAAGTTCTGCTATCACTGTTTGACAGTTTGTCCCATACCCTCTAGGGTCATTCCAAAGTATCTTCAAACCCGCAAGAAAAGCCTTTAGACACAGACTGGCTGGCCTGTGTAGGGGAGTGATTAGAAACCAGCTTCAGATTGTCTTCATGGAGGGATTTTTCCAGTTTTGCATTGAGCATATGAGCTAAAACCACTCACATTGTTGTCTCTTCCTGTAGTTCAAAGGAGAGATACATTCTTATCCTTAACACAGGAATCATGGATTGTACCTCCGGGTTAATGGAGGTAAGAAGAAAAACAGTGAGAAAAAAAACTTTTGACTTTGTTGATACAGCTTTGCTGAGAAAACTTTCAGTCCAGCCCAGGTGAAGACAGGAGCTCAGCCTTGGGCTGGCTGGATAGTGAAGACAAGCTCTGAACTGCTCCTACACACAAACTGGACCTTCAGCGCTGGTGATGTGTTAATCCAGCCAGGAAACTCATCTTGGTTTGGCTGCTCAGGCTGTTGGGAAAGTTGTCTTGGATTCAGTTGCCGAAATTTAGTCAATTTAGTCCTTAGAGAGGTGTTGGAGGTTAAGAAGTCCAGGCATTTTATATGTATGAAGAACAGCAACATCTTAAACATTCAGAAGGAAAGGAATCAGTAGGTTGTACAAAAAGCAATGACCGTCATAAGGAAAAACATACCAATGCACGTCTAATTTGCCACAGTGTTCGCACAGGGCCAAATATATTCCTGTTTACAGAATTCAGTAGTTTGACACCCCTAATTATTTGGACCTGCTGATTTCAATGGGAATTGCATCCTGATATAACATAGAAATCAAATTTGGCTGTTACATCAGATTGGTGTAAGTTACAGTCATTTTGAACATCTGTTGAATCACAATTAAGTATGATTATGTACTTCACCCACTATAGTAATTTCCTTACCTAATTATATCCAACCACTTCGTATGCCACTATCGAATTTGCCCAGGTATATTTCTGAGTCAGTACTCCTGTAGCTCTGCAAATGCTATGATGTTGAAACAAGAAAGTACTTTTTTAAATTAAGAGCAATTTACAATATGTTACACTTTCAACATTCAATTAAATAATAAAGATATGAGAATGAAATCCTTTTGCAACTGCAGGGAGCCACTGATGGAATAATCTGCAAATAAGATTAAAAGATTTCAGTACAACTAAGATTGCCTTTCATGACCTTAAATGTCATCCACATCAGATTTAATACTAAACACTGAATTTTTCTTTTTTCATTAGTCAGTCCAGGAGAGAGATCATAATGCTTTATCATGATGTAGAAGATGGGTATTAGTATGTGAATAATGCTTTATTTTCTAGAAATATATACTGCTCAATTTATATTTCCATTTCAACAGTAAAACCTTTGCTGTATAATGTATGTAAAGCTCCCACCTGCAAACATGATTATTCTGTGCTGTTGACATCACATTATTATGCAATCAATACTTTGTCATGACTTGCATATTTTTTAGTTCCTCTGGAAATTTGCTACTTTGTAATTCTTACTGAATAAAGAAATCTTTCCTACTATCCAAGTGCATTTTTGATTAGTAATTAGACATTTACACATGAAGAGCAAATTGGAAGAAAGAACTGTCATGCCCCCCCCTCCCCAAATCACCAAGATGATTTGGCCCGAGTGAAACTTCAGCTGTGCATGAGAAAGTCAGAGGGGGGGAAGGAGGAGGAAGAATTACTTTTTCATTTGGTATTAAAGCAACCATTTAATATGAATTAATTTCATAGACAACCTAATTTTGGGCTGTGCATTGCTGAGCATATTATCTGAAGCAATTTAACAAAGTCTCTGAGAGTATTACTTGAGTTCGGGCTGAAGAGATGATACCAGAGTTTTCAGGTGGACCACCTGACAAAATTGTATTAGAAGATAACCATGAACCATAAGAAGGTTTAATCAGATGCAGAAATCCATTAGAGTCATTAACAAAACTGATTTCCTTGAGTGGGGTATGGGTTTGTATTCTTTCGCGTTCTACAAAAATATGCAAACTTAGTCCAGCATTATATATTTCCTGCTTGTTTAAGGAAAATTTCAGCTGGCAGTGTCAAACCACACCACCGAAAAAGCAGCAAGTTTCAGAACACACCTGCAAGGTGTCACAGAGACCTCCATTTCTAGTAGAAGGATAACAAGGCAAAGACATAAAAGGACTTCAGACTTGTCTATTTAGGAGTCAGACAGTTTGGGAACCAGGGCTGCCCTGGGTGACTAGAAAACCTGTCCCTGGCCTTTGGAGCCTTGGATGCCTGTATTTCTAAGGGGATCTTTCCTGGCACGTAACTCTTCATCAGAACCACACCCGTGATTTAATTAGGCTATATCAAGCTGGATATATTTTCACAAAAATTATTTTGCTTTGATAAATGGGTGTTTTCTGATAAGGCTCGGTGCTGTCAGAGCATTCTTTACCACTGTTGGTGACCTCAGTTCTGGTACCCCTGTTACAAGGAGCTGTGATACTACCTGCTTTGTATTCAGATGCCATAGCTTTCATCCATTGCAAGCACCTAGAAAGCTGCTTGCCTGTGTTGGATGACAAATACAGACACAACATTTCTGCCTGACGCGGTTTATGCATCAACCAGATGCATGAGTTCCAAAATGCACTAACTGGCATGTACTTAAACAGATGAGGCAGTAATGAAGTCTGAGTTAGGACCTGGGCTTCCTAGCTCTATCTGCTGTAGGTGTTCTCTAATGCCACCACCTATGCTTATGTACTACAACTTTACCAATACTTTCTTTGATGGATCATAGCAATCCCAGTGACATTGTGATGCACCTAAATCTCACCATTCAAGCAAGAACCAATTAGAAGTAGGCTGACCTGATTTATTTAAAGTAGAATATGTGCTTCTAAATCAGCATTCAAGGAGAGATCCTCAGCTGGTGAGAATCTATGAACGTGTTTGCAAACATTATTTGACCACTTACCTAACGGAACTTCATGACAACTCCATGAAATACGTTAATGTTCTTCTCCCCATTGCATTTTAGATGACGTTGAGGCCAGATGTTAAGACTATTTTTTTCCAGTGAGAATTTGTGAGCACAATCCGTAGGACATGCTTTCAGAGGTGCCGAGGACACAGAGCCCTTCCTTGTAACAACATTAGAAGTTGCGCCTCCCGAGTTTCAGCCTGAATTGTCACCAAAAGACCACTCTTTTGACACTAACCTGTTCTGTTTTGCTCTACCCTAAAGGATCATCCAGAAGCAAAAGCCAGATAAGGATGTTTGGCACCGTCTACTAACTACGCTGTTACAATATAGGTTTAAGTAACTTTGTGCTCTCTGAATTCGCTTTCACATGCAATTCCATATATTCTTAATAACTTGTAAATCCTCGTGTTTTGGAGCCTCCCTTTGTCTTGCACTGTTGGGTATGTGGTACTCACTCCAGCAGCAGAAGTTATACGGGAAGTGTGATCTGAATGGAGGAACAGGACATTCTCTGCTGAGGGCACCCAGCTGTGAAAATTTCAAGAGTTTTTTTCATCAGAACCTTTGTGTGTTGATTTCTTTCTCTTTTCTGTGAGTACATGTAGAGCAGAAATATGCGACTGATTTTCAGTGACACACTGTTCAGCCTGTGATATATGAAATTTTAAAAAAGTTAGCAGCAGTTCGCTTGCAAGAGCAAGCGATCAGAGCTCTTACACATGTTAGTACAGAAGGTCAGCATGAGACTTCATGGCCATAGAAGAGAGAAAAATTTGTTCTTTATAGGACTCAGCTACAGTCACCACGACTGAAATAGAAGTCCTATGTGGAGAATATGCATCAATTTCCTTAATGAGGACAGTAACGATGCACCATAGCATGGAACCAAAAGCAAATGAGCAAAGTTGAAAAGGATACAAAATTTCTCTTTCACAGGAAATTTCAGGATTTCAAGATTTATTTTGCTTCTGAAGCAGAATAAAATCAAATCACTTTAAGTGACATTTTCAAAACGATTTCATTTTAAGCCCCAGTCTTTAATCTCAATTTAAAATATAACACAAACTGAAGGAGTAATTTCAAAATGAAAAATGGAGTCACTGTTCTGAAAAGGTTAACGCAGGGTATTTTAACCTTACTGAAGGAGTTGTAATTGTTTTTCAGATTTTGTTGAAGTTGACACTTTTGTAGAAGAGCTTTGTTTTCAGTCAAACAGCAGTTTTCCATTGAAAAAACATTCGGTTGGAAAAGTTCCACTCAAGCTAGCTGAAGCATGGGAGGTTTGTAGATAAGGAGAATATAATTAGCTACAATAGAAATTTTGTCAGAAGGCTGAGGCTAAGAGCTCTCACACACCGGATAAATACCACTGCACTCCTGAAAAGAGGGCAAGCAACTAGGGCTGTTATTTTGCTTTTCTTCGGAAAGGTTGCTGCTACTGTACTACATCAGTGTCCTCCCTGCCTAATCACACCGGTTCGACGCTGACACAGTGGGGACGAGGAAAGACGACTGCTTACCGGGGACCTATTTTTGGGAGAGGATTTGATCACATGTTCGGCTTTCGGTGTGTTAGCAGTTACGCTGAGGTCCATGGGACGGCTCTTACAGCAGGAGCTGGGAGACAGCAGCAGCATGGCTGAACTGCCCGTGTTCTGCTGCTCCCAGACATCTCCTTCCCAAGATGTGATCTCACAAGATCACATTAGGGACGGTGGGATTACAAAGCATTGATTTCTGCAGTAACAGGCTTTCTTTTTCTGCTGACAAACAAAAGACGAAATGAAAAACATATCTGCTAGAAATATTACACAAATGTAAATGAAAAAGCATTTACCCTCCGTTTTGAAGAGATTGTTATTCAGGATTTTCATCCTCTTTTTAATAGGTGACAGGAAGTGTTGATACGCAGCTCTGCAGTATATTTTGCCTTAAGGCAAACTTCTTAATCTTGTTGATTTTACAAGGGCACACACTCATTCCTGGAATGTGAGAAGGATCTTCCTTCACAATAAAGTAATACATGCCAAGAAGCACCAGAAATGAGCTGGGGTAGAAGGCAAATAATTTCCGCTACTGAGAGAAGCAGCATAGTGGGGACTAATTGGCCCAAATGTTACTGCTCAATTTCTCTCTCAAACTCATTTAGCTAACAAGGGTCAAAGCCCATTTTCATATTGAAAGGGTAGGATGACTTTTTATTAAGGTAAGTATAGGTCTATTTGTTTTATTATTATTTCTACCAAAACAAAATCTTCATGCTGAAGATTACTATATTCCAATTAGCATCATACTTTGCAAGGAAAGCATCCAACCATTTTGAGAAAATTGTGTTTCTGTATTGAACTAGCTGTCTGTGGAGGCCTGGTATTCTTTTTGCCTTTTTATTTTTTTAATGCTACCCTAAAATGGGTACCAAAAATGTACATAGATTGACAACTCAGGCACAGTTAGTACAGAAAAAAAAATCATCAAGGGCTAATAACCACGAGACGTGTGGTCCAGGATGTCTTGAGCCACAGACTGTTGGAAGATGTTTTAATATGTCAAGAAAGTGTAACAAAATATTTTCCCAGCTCTCTTCCCTGAACATCCTTTCTCTTTGGAGAAGACTGAAATTATGGGGTAAAGGTGCATCTTAAAAGTTAATAGACAAAATATGTTTTAGTGTGGCCACAAGAGGCAGTCCCTAGAAGTCTGAAGGTCGCCAGCTTAGGCAGCCACCAACCTGTGACTACATCTTTAGCAATGTGTTTTTATGCTGGTGAGGTTCGCACGTAAGCAGCGAGGAGTTGTTGCTCCTTGCCTGCAAAATAGCACTTGATTGAATACTTGCTGCAAGTATGTAGCAGTGCAAAGTGAAAAATAAAACAAGTTCCTGAAAATGAACTTTCCTAAAAAATGAAATTCCTCACGAATCAAACCTGAGCGGGGCAGAGGAGCAGTCTGTCTGAGCTGGGGCAGCAGTAAATTATTGAAACATGCTAACAGGACTGCAAGCAACCCGTCACTCTGCTCGACTACAACATGGGAAAAAAGTCATAGTGAAGCTGAATTAATTGGAGCCGATTTCTGGCCCCTTTCTCTGAGTGGTAGGACTTGGCACCTCATTCCGTCGGTTGAAACTGATGTACTCTAAGTGATGCTTTCCTGTGGCCTTCGTTTCCTTGGTTTTGTAGGATTAAACCCCCCCCTAAATTGATACCCTAAATAAAAGAATACCCTTAACTATCCTAATTTTGCGCTGTGCAAGGTGTGTTTTCTAGGACTTCCAGCCTGGCTTTGCAGCCTCTCAGACAGAAGTGAGCTGTTCTATTTTCATTTTACCTGAATGAATGCACACAAGTGGTACTAGTGGTGCGATCCCATATTCTCCTTGCTGCTTCTGTTTGCCTGAAAAAAGAATCACACAGCTTCTCTCATCCCCACTGATGCATTAGGTACATCACAAGGTGTCTGTGGAGTCTGAATGCAAAAGAAATCCAATGAAATAGTCTTTCCTCCTTCCCTATGCAGAGTGAATACTGGAACCAATGGAAAATTAACTGCAGGTGGCTCAAAATCACTGACACTTTATTGCCTGCTGATTTCTCATTGGAGCACCTCAGTCTCCTTTCATTTACGCACACTTCCTCTTTTCCAATGGAAGGGGCACTTAGGAGCAAATAACTTTTCTGTAAATTGTGCCATATGTCTAGTCCTCAAGGGGCCCACAGTTTCAGCCCTCATCTAGAAATTTCAGAATAAATCAGAATACGACAAACCCTACACTAGAAGTACTTTACGGCGTATGTGAAAGCTTTTCCCTACAAATGGACTGACTACTTGAATTTGAAATCCTTTGCTCATCTGGAAAGTCTCTGATCCAGTATCTGACAGGAGAAATGTCTCTCCTATCCCAGTCGCAAAGACTTTCTTACTAGACCTTTCCTGGAAAGCGTGTCCAGCAGAGTGTCACAAGCAATCATTTTTTAGTCTAGCCAACGGTCGCCCTTTTCATTAACTTGGCTTTCAAGAGATATTGTTTTAAGTGAATATGAAGCCCTCCTGTGATAGCAAAAAGTGCAGATGTAATAATATACATTGCAATATATTTTCCACTCACCAGAGCCATTTCCTCCTCTTTTGTTTCCTTTTATGACCCTGATGTCATTTGGAATAAACTTTAATTGGGTCATTTTGTCATCCGCTGAGCAGCCTCCATTAACAAACCTTTACAGCAGTAAGTACTAGTAGCGGGATCTCTGTCACAGGCAGTTGCCACTTAGTGAAGTTTCACAAACATATCTTCATTATTTATGCATGCTGTGCTTTATTACCGACACCAGGTGTGAGCCAGGAACACTTCACTACACACAAGCAGCTAAAGAGGTCAGATGTCAGCGTTAAAGTAATAACGATAAAAAACTGAACAAGAGAGGTGTGTTCTCACGTCACTGTCAGTTGTCCTGTGCCTCGCAAGGCACTGCAGTCATACTCGTGTTTTATAGCAATGTTTTAAGCAACTGATTCATCATGGCATTACAGGGAGAACACAAACATCCCGATTTCTGTTGAACACAAAGGCAACATTTTGACCTTAGGGCTTGCCATGTTTTAATGTGAATATGTATGAAAGCACGTATATTATGCACAAAAAAAAGTATGTGAATTATCCAGGAGTGAGCCAGCACATACTCTTAAGCAATTTGATTTTACACCATTTCTGGTCTAAATGCATACCTAGCAGTGGAATTATTTCTGGTTTATGTTACTGTGAGGGTGATGAGCATCAGGTTCTCTGTACATGTATGCATATATGTATAACGATGAAAAAATGTGACACAAAGATGTGTTTCTCAGCTGTAGAAAATACTACACACAGAATGACTTTAACGATCCACATTGATTCCACTGAAACCAAAGAAATTATGACAGATTTAGATCAATGTATGCAAATGAATCATGACCATGAGTTCCGCAGATGTCATTCTGGTCTTGTTAAAGTTGAAGGGGGAAATAAAAATATATTCCTGCAGAGTTTGACAGGGGCAAAAACCAGCCTCAGATTTTAAAACTTAGCCAACCTAATACATTAGAAATGCATATGGGAGTTTTGAATTAGCTGTTATGTTTCTTCTGCGTTATCATATTGTAGTTGTAATATATGAAAGAATTACAAAATTTAATTAGGGAATGGTTCTTAGGTCATAGCAAAATTGGCACACTAAACACACAATAAATGTCTACTTTACTTTTAATTAAACAGCTTCCCCTTAAAGGTTTTTAATCACTAGTTTAGATAAGTGGGATTTGTAATGATTGTTAAGGAACTGTGGAGAGTGGCTGAAAACATGCACCTGCATGCAGTTAGAAGGGGGTATTATGGAAAATGTTATTGAGACTGTAGGAAAGCTTTCCTTTATGCTTAATGGGTTGTTAGAATGATGAATAATGTCATAATTCTCACTAAAGCTGGAAAATCCTTTTACAGTAGCCTGTTAAAAGCCTTCTTGATGTTAAGCTTTAAAAAAGTCCTCCATCATTAATGCAGTCCATATTTGGAAAGTGTGCTTACCAAAAAGAAGGAGTGCAATATAAAATATTCCAGCTCCACCAAGTGACAATGAAGCTAACAAAGTAATATAAGATGAAAGAAAACATGAACTTGAAAACTGTATTTTAAACTTTCAAACTTTGGGTTTTTCCTATGTATTTTTTTTTTCCTTTTTCTTTAAAAGCCCTGGTTATACATGTAATCACATCTCCTCGTATTTAGTCTCTGGGTTACTTCTGAAGTAGCTTAATTACAGCTGTTAAATCACATATTTATCTGGTAGTTCCTACTTTTTTTTTTGGGCAACGCATTTTATTTAGATAGTGGTGAGATTTAAAAATCTTATGGTATAGCAATTTCAAGAAAGCTTCAAGCTTCTTGACTCTCGCCTGTCTCTCTTGCACCACATGTTTTCTCATCCAGGCAGTATTTTGTATAGTGTTTTTTCCATGGATGTATATCCTGCCATTTAAAGCAGTATGAAATAATGTGGAAAGACCCTCTGACAGGAAATTAGGAATGACATGTTTAAGATAAAGGGGTCCAGCCACTGAAACAGTGTCTGATGAAGATTTAGAGTGATGGCTAAACCACGTGAATTGTTTATCCATTCTGCCACACTATTGCTGCAAGCCAAGAGAGGTGTAATAATTTATTTGGAAAACCACAGTTTAGTACAGTGAGAAAAAGTAATCTACCACTGCTCTGACAGGCCAGGCAGATAGATATGAAAAAGAGAAACAGATCTATTTCTTGAGATGTAGGCAACAATTATGAATGAATAGACAGCCACCTTAATATATGAGTTGCCATCTCTTAGCTGCTTCAGCAGATGGCTTACTTTGTGTGCTCTGCTCCAAGTTCCCCATTCAAAGGTTTGATATTTCTGAATATAATGCATCGGGTGGCTTTTTACAGATCAGTACATGTATATTAACTGTCTTCTTGATTGTGGCAAGCCTGTTCCACCAATGAGGACAGTTGCTTTTGCTGTAAAGTATTTTAGGAATTCTAAACTATTTAGCTGCCACAATAACATGACATTATTTTGACTACCAGCATCTACCCCTGAATTTGTCATTCCTCTGCTGTCTCCTTTCTCCTCCTCAGTTCCTGTATTTTCCATCAAGTGGTCCAGCAGCTTTCAAGTGCCTGCCTCCACACCCTGGGTGCTGGTGCCATCACGCAGCTGTCCAAGGGAGGTTGCAGCCAGCGCAGCCTGAACGTGCTGCTGCTTCAGCACTCTGCTTGCTGGCTGGATCTTTCTCATGTCCATTAAAAATGAGAAGTGGGCTGAAATGCCAATTAGATAATGTCGACATTTGGCAAACAGAGCTGTCTGCCAGTTTGCAGGCAGTCTGGGCAGTGTCACAATGAATCCGTCAAGAGGCATAGAGTCTCCCCATGGGATTCAAAATACAGCTGTCACTCAAAGCTACAGTATCTGGGATTTGGGTGTCAGGGTAGATGGGGGAGGGAGGTGATTTCTCTATGGAAAGTGGGTGAAATGCCTTTCCTAGATTTCTATGGCATCCAATTGACATCAACCAGCATGGGACCTGAAGTTACTATATAAGGGAAAAGGTACAATGCATCTCTACGTGAAACTTCCTAGAAGTGCTCCTACAAGATGCTAACAAAACATTTGTAAATCAATAATGAGCTTGGATTTTCTGACCACTTCAAACACATAGTTTTGAAAAACTGCAGTATATACCAAATTACAAGGCTTTCTAATTTGCGCTTGTGAGGTGTAAAAACTGTTGCACCAAGATAGAAGAGAACAGAGTGAAGGGCCCTCCTGGACAGGACACATGCGTCAATTCTCACCTCTTCTCTTGATTACTGAAAAACTAACTACTGAAGTACCAAAGCACATGCTGACAAGCACGTGACTTCACTTCATAAAAAAATGCAAACCTGAATGATGTCAAAGAAATTTTTTCAAACAAAACATCAACTGCTTTTTGCTATTTTTGCTTTCTGTTTTTATTGAAGTGTTTATGAAAATTTGCAAAACTTCGTAGTAGATTCCTCTGAGGAGAGGGGGGAAAGGCAATATTTAGCAAGTGCTTGCAGTTGTTGCTGTGTCTTGAATAATTCTGTTCCTCTGTCTCAGAAAAGGAAAGGACTAAAACCATACTGATGAGTCTTAATCTTATTAGAGATCCATGTCTCAGCTGACCTTGTAACACTACAGACTGACTACCATGAGTGACACTAGCTTGGGGATTAGGGCATCAGCGGACCCAAGCGAGAAGCGACATCCAGAATATGAGAAAGTAGATACTGGCCAGGGAAAACCCAGACTATTCAAATGTGATGGAGCATTTATCAGTCATCTTGTGTGATCAGCCAAAGCCTGCTTGAAGATGACTCCATCTCCTGGTACTCTTGACAGCTGGGGGATGCACTGATGTCTTCTGCAAACACAGAAATGCTTTGCGGCTGACTTTTCATAACCTTGCATCTTCTGGACTTATTTATAGCCATGCAGAGTCCCCACATTGAAGTTTCTCACTTACTTAGACTTGGGATAACTTTTCATATTGAGTTTACACAGAAGTCAGTGAGGTAAAAAGAAGGAAGTGCACTGAGCGTGTTGATACAAAACATCATTCTTGAATCAAGCTCACGCAGCAATTCTCCGTCTTTAAAACCACATAGGAAAGATTGCCATTTCAGACAGGTGGGTGTTCTGGCACCATTCTCCTGGCAGGAAAGATGTGACGCGTTGAAAGAGAAAACTAATATTTGTTAAACATGAAAAAAATCTATGAAAGTTAATCACACAGTGCTTTAACATAGGTGTCAATATAGTAATTAAACCCGTAATACATGCTGCAAAAATGTATGCTGTTTTTTTAATTCTTTTTTTTCTCTTTTGAAATTCAGCTCTCATTGAGAACCAAGATTTTCATTTCCCTTAGCAGGCTGTGTAAACAAGGAGAGATTGTCCTAGCAGACTCCTGAAGTATCCAGGACCTGTTTTGCACACAAAGCTACAGTCAGTGGCAGAGCTCCGGCTAGTGCTAAAGATAAGACAGAGTGGTCCCTGGGCCTGTGGTGGGAAAATGCCCTTATGACACTCAAGCCTGATGAGCTACATGAATTAACGCAAAACGAAGTTTTGAAAACACAGACTTAGAAAAACAAAGCAACCACTTTCTCTTTCCCAAAGTCTGCTAGACAGTAATCTGAAAGTCTTTGCATCTTAAATTTGGAGTGGCCAAGGAAAGCATTTCCTTTTGATGAAGAAAAGCAGAAATCTGTTCCTTGCAGCGCGATGCTGGAGAACAGTACTTGGAAGACGGAAGAGTCAGAAGAGATGAGGCTTCAAAATAATTTGGGGAGGCAACCTTCCTAGAGGGAGGTGAGGGATGGGTAAGAGTAATTTGGAGCCTGTTGAAGCAGGCTCACTGGCACTGCATGGTGTGGGAATGGGTAAGGTCAGCATGGAGAGCTTGTGACCATAACTGGAGAATTACACCGAGCAGCACATGTTAGACAAGTTCTGTTGGCCTGAAACTGCTTGCTCTGAAGCACGCTTACTTCTCAGAAGACTTGTAGCCATGTCATTGTCACAGGCTCTACTTTCCACAGCTTCTTCCTAGAAATGAGCTAGAAAAGGGCAGCAAAGATCCTCTCATCAACGGGGAAGCAAACCCCATCAAAATCTCACCTGCCTTTCTCCCTTGTGTCCAGTCATCTCAGGAGGACTGGTGCCTCTCACCTCCCTTTCTAACAGCCTGAAGCTTGCTTGTCCTGAAGGAGTCAGGATACATTTCCCATCACGCTATACATTAATGCCTTGCCATACCTGACTGTGCTGTGTGCATGTTATATGCATATGTTCTTACATGCCTTTGCCTCACTGGTTTGTGCTTTCTTCCACCCCTCTGAGGTTGTTGTAGCACACGTCACAGACTGTCCTTCTTCCCTGCTGAGATGTCCAAACTTTAATCCTGAAAACTCCATTTATATATTGCCTGATCCTAGAAGGATCTGTGCCCTAACAAGCTGTAGAGAGGTTATCCTCATCGTGCTGCTGCCCAACCCCAGATACTTTCCCGTCTGTATCTGTAAATGTAATGGGACCCTTCAGTGTCTAACTGTCCCCCAGAAATAGTGCACAGAGCACTCAGAGTAAAAGAGGAGCATTGCTTCCCTGTTTATTCACTAACGTTGCTGCATCTTTTCTCCCACATTGGACCTTTCTGGCTACCTCTTAACGTTTCTGTGTGCTATTGCAAAGAAAAGAACGACTTGCACTTAGGTAATGCAAAACTTAATACGAAAGCAAGCTCTCCTGAACCCATCCTACATGCAGGATTTCCACCCCCACCTTTCATGTGACATTTGTGTGCCACAGAGGGCAACATTTCTGGATGATAAGCTTAGCTATCTCAGAGGCCTGTAAAACAATACGGAAATCCCTAGGGCTGTGTAAGTGTAAACAATAACTGCAAACTCCCGTCTGGAGGGTTTTTTTTACCCAGCCAGTTATCTCCATATTTTTAGCATCTCTATCACAGACTTGGGATGTGAAGGAAGATTGCCATATTGTTTGTTCCTGCATTAGTCATGTCTGAAATAATCTGAAAAGGAGTTTGTTGTTGTTTTTTTTTTCCTAATAATTGCTTGATCATGTGTTCACTTTTTTATACTTTTGTGTAAAATTTGGAGTAATTGCCCCAGTGGATAAAGTCACTCCCGTGTATAACTGCTTGTTGGACCAGATCCCCAGTTTGGGCTTCCTTAAGGTGAAAAGCTGCGGTCTTCTGTAACGCAACAATGCATCTGTCTTCCCTGCAGAAGCTATTTAGCCAGCGATTTGTCCATAAGTGCGGTATAATCACTGTTATTATTTGGGGAGGGGTGAGGGAAGAAATGTAAACAGTAGTTTACTTTTGTGATGTCAGTGTTTTATCATATACTTAGTGCTTTACCTTATGCCCAATGGATGAAAACAGGCAAACAAACCAACTCAACAGTTCCCCACCAAATTCACTGGGCTTTAATTTCACATATGCAATCTAGACTGTTTGATTGTAGACTTGGATAATGCAAGTACCTGTTGCTCTGAACTCTGCAATTCCTAGGCAAAACCAAGTCCAATTTAAGGAAGCACTTTGTTAATAGATACTTAGTCTTAGAAGAGGCAATTTAAAAAATATATCAGTATTTTTAAAATCACCTTTATGTCTACATGCATGCCACAGTTAAATGCAACACTTGACACTGAACTAATGGAAAGAGATCTGAGTGCATGGGAGTGGGGGCGAATCTATAATTTTTATATTTAATTTGCGCTTTTGATGGCACTTTCTGTATGATCAGTGGCACTATATCCTCTGACTATTCAGGTAAACAGTTTCCCTTGTGTGCTCAGGATTAAATACTAGACATGATGAGAGGGGAAAATTAATTCCTTAGGAATGGGGAAAAGGTGGTTGTAGAAACTCGGTCAGGAGAGTCATGTTGAGACATAAAAACTGAAACAAATTTTAACTGTATAACTGTATTTTGAAATTCATGGTGTAGTAGATTTAAGCCCCTCCATTTTGCACTGCTGACACAAGATTTTGGTGGTGGTCCACGTAGTTCTTTGTGCTCTGTTTTTTACAACACTGAAGGTTTATTATCAACCTCCAGTATTAGTTTTTCTTTTATAAAGTTCATCACCATAATTGACAGGAAACAAAGTGCATATAAAACTGAACACCATGGTTAAGTATTTTCCTGCAATGCTTTAAATCTTGTGTTTAAATGCTTTAAGGTTAATTGGTAAGCACATTTAAAAAATATTACAGTCGTGAACAGCACAAGCAATTATTACATTCTATCAGTCACTCAAATAGAGGGATTAATCTATGTTAGGAAAAAATTAATTTTCTGTATCCCGGAAATGAAATTTTTTTTCAACAATTATCAATAGTATCACATGGGCCTTTCCCATTACATTTTAAGGAGAAATCTTTACTTACATTAGCAGACAATTTTGATTATGGAAGATAGGCACAATTATGTCACTGTTCTTACTGAATGAACAGATCGCCTTCTACAATATTAATTTTTTAATCGTAATGATGCAACCATCCTGTACTTGGTAATATCAGTATTTATAACTGTAATACAGATACAAAGAAATCCGTTGAAAGGGTAAGTCCCTGAGAGCACAGGCTCTGTCCTTCCCTGTGTTTTGCTGAGTTCAGTGAAAGCACTTAACAAATAATGGTTAATCCAAGATAGCTGCTGACCATTTCAGAGTTTTGATATTTGTATCCATTACTTATCTGTTTTTCTATTTTCCTAATGAAAACTATCAGTTTGCAGAACAATTCTCAGAAAGGGATACTTTCTGTGCTTCCTTTGAAAAAAATGGTCTTCCTTTAACCGGCCATTTCAGTTGTTAATTTTGCCTATAAGTCACAATACAGTGTTCTCGGTAACTCCTTTACCAATGCCAAATAAAAAGCAAAACAAAATACACATTACAATAGCTATCTGTATACTCTGATGGCTTAATAAATCCTCACTAGGCATCTGAACCTGGAGAAAATAAAGAGAAAACAGAAAGAATAAGGTTTGGACCTGATAAGCTGTTGTTTTAATAACCTGATTTATGGCAAATGAAAGAATACACAGGTATTCTTTCTGTTGCTGGTTCATACAGAATACTATTATTCTGGATGTTAATTGAAATATTGTGGGTTTTCTCTTGTTGTGATAACAGAAAAAAAATCAGCTAAAAGGAGCACATAGCTTTATTAATTCCTCAGCTGAAAAATAATAACAATGGATACATAAACCAGTATATACATCCATAAACCCCCCCATCCATTTGTATCCACACATACAGAAAATAAGTATTTCCCTAGTAATAGCAGATACAGAGTACACAGTATCTAGAGCTACACATAAATTCTCTTTATAATTATATTTAGGATGTCTTTATGTAGAAAAGGATAGTAATAGACAAAAGTGATAAATTCTCCTGTTATTAATGCTGGAGTTTGCATTTCTGCCTGAGCAGTTAGGAAAAGCAAATGTTATTGATGTGTTAAAAGGAAATACTTGTTAATAACTAGATAATTTTAAGATGTTGGGTTCATACCATCTGTTAATCTTAGTTGTGATTAAAGAGGTAATCCTAATGCCCATTATTCCTAAT